>JACVVK020000152.1:1282500-1338565 GCA_018292915.2 Batillaria attramentaria
TTCGTCTTGCTCCCCGCTTGTCACTGTTGACTTTGGCCAGAAAATCGATTGCTATTGCTGATGTTGTTTTGTGGTGATGACCTCCAACCGCAGTGAATAAGCTCCGAGCATAACAGTTTTAAGTCTCTGGACACTGAGATCAAACGCTTTGAAGTCTGTGCGCCGGTACCCACATGTCTGTGTGCTTGAAAACGGTCGCACACGCAATCTTCCCATTCTGTGGGATATATCAATGGCCCTGCGGGTTCATCAGCCTTGGAACGTAAACAACAGCAACAACAACTACAACAACAACTACAACAACAACGAATGTTGACTTCCACGGAGATTCAAACTGTTTCTTTTCTTTGACAAGTTCTTGCAGAACGTGTCACGACCATGTGAACTATGACTCTTGTCTTTGTATGTATGTATGTATGTATCTGTCTGTCTCTGTTTCTATGTCTGTCTGTCTGTCTGTCTGTCTCTATGTCTGTCTGTCTCTGTTTGTCTGTCTGTCTGTCTGGCTGTCTCTTTTAGACACGAAATTATGTTTCTATTTACGCACGTTTTGTACTTGATGCACAGGTTTTTCATGCTGATGTAAGTGTACTTATGTAATCCTTAGGTAATAGGTCATCATCATCATCACCTCTCTCTCTCTCTCTCTCTCTCGATGGACTTTCAATGCTAGGGTCCTGAGTTCGAATCCCGGCTGGGGCAAAATATACGTTGCAGACGCTTGAGTTGAATGTCTGCAGGACTGCTTCCCGGTTTCCATCATGTCACCGCCTGCGAGCGCCTGTCCAGAAAGGGGCCATTACTCTGATCGACTCTTTCGACCCCTGATGAATCTTACGAGCGGCTGTGGCGCTTTCAGCGCACATCCCGCAGTCTGTAGACGGAAAACCGATTGTTTTCTAATCCATGTTTTCAATTGACCCAGGGAAACCATTTCTGCACAGGCCCCAGAAACCGACCTTACGGATAATCATTGCCTTTTTGTTTTCAATCAAGTTTCTTGCAAGTTTCGCTGTAACTTTTAAATTGTTATGCGCTTTTCTTTCGGTAAAACTGATTATCGCCTTTCAGGTTTAGAATTTCGTTTGGGGCTCATTAATATGCAGGTGTGATGCAGGCTTGCATAAGATGTTTGTTACAGTGTTTAGAAGGAGTTTCAGTGCGCTGGGTATTTTCAAAGACTACAGTCGTGCTAACCTTTTGTAAGTTTTGTTGTTGAAAAGCTGAAGGATAAGTGGTCAGTGATCAGTCTGGTCAAGTGATCCAAAGTAGGTCGACTAACTTTCTCCACCACATAATGGGTGATATCAAGGACGGGGCAACGAGAAAAAGGCCAGCACAATACTGATATCTGGCTCCTGCAGGGAATCGAACTCACAGCCCGAGCATTAAAAGTCCCATACTCTACCGCTCGACGGTCCCGGTTCCCCGTATGGAGAGAGACTACTCAGACTAGCGCGATAGTCCGAGACTAACTGAGACTAACATAATTATGTGTAAATAGAGACTACGGCGTTTACCGGACTATTTCAGGCGGTGGGTGTTTGGGAGTTTAGCTCTTTTTTTTCTCACAACTTTTGGGTGATTACAAAGACGGGGCAACGAGAAAAAGGCCAGCCCAGCTGGGATTCGAACACACGACCCCAGCACTGAGAATCCAACGCTCTACCATTCGGCTCTATTTCATTTCAGGGACTAAACGGTAATGCTTGCTGACCATAGCCCTGACGTAAGAAGCATAGGACGAGAGCTAAGTCTCAGACTAGTCTAGTCATTTTTCATACATAAAGCCCCTAGTTTTACTGATTCGTCAGTTTGTCTGCAAGTATACAGCTGATTTTACCTTTTCGTCAGTAAGTCTGTCGGTACGTATCTGATTTTGCCGATCCATCAGTTAGTCTGTCGATACACTGGGTGGGGTGGGTGAGTGTTTAGGAGTTTAACGTCCTTTTCCACCACGTAAGGTTGATATCAAAGACGAAAAGAGAAAAAGGCCAGCACAAATATTTGGCCCCAGCCGGGATTCTGTCGATACACAAGTACACAACTTTGCCGTTTAAATTCATTTCAACCGACTTCGGCAATTCAGTTTTCACCACTATCGACTTACGGAACTTTTGCCACTGTAATTTGCTTCATTAAGACTTCCGCAGTTTTCTCGTGTATAATCAGTGTTCATCAGTTCCGCAGCTTTTCAAACGCCATTATGACCCATTTCGAAGCTTCAAACGTAGAAACGGACTTCACCAATCGATCGGCGACCCCCAAACTTAGGCAAACAAGATACAAATAATCTCAAAATTGTCAAACATCGACTTCCACTATTTTTCCGTGTGAACAACGATATTTGATTTTACGACTCATCAGTCAGTCAGTCTTTACGACGCGTATTTTACAGATCCGTCACTTAGTCTGTCAGTATATGATTTTTTTTGGGGGGGTCGGATTCGTGATTTGTCAATCCGCAGACGAACTGTCTCATTCCATTACTTGAGCACTTTCGGTTTGAACACTTTCAGAAACAAACATAAACACGATGACTTCAACAGAAAAGGGGAGAGCGGTGGTCTAATAGGTAGCGAATCGGATTTAGCCGCTGCGCTACTGAAGGGCCGTTACCAATGACAATGTCATGGCGATGAAGCGTGGATTCGAGCCCAGGTCGTGCTTGTGATATGTGATACCGGTTTTTTTCTGGCTGCCGGGCTGTTCATCGGGGGTTTCTCTCCGGGTTAGGCTGGGGCCAAATATTGTGCTGGCTTTTTCGTCGTTGCCCCGTCCTTGATATCACCCGTATGTGGTGGAAAAGGACGTTAAACTCCCCAAACACCCTCTCCGGGTTATCGGGCTTTCCTCCCCCAGCAAAATTGTAAAACACACACACACACACACACACACACACACACACACACACACACATATATATATATATATATATATATATATATATATATATATATATGGGATAGGTATTGGGTGGCGCTGCACCGCGGCGACGCGTTTCCTCCGGGGAAAGCAGCCCGAATTTCCCGAAAGGGACAATAAAGTATTTTTAAAAAAAAAGTTCTGTTGCTCTGCAAGTCAGAAGGCAGGGCGGAGAACACATACGAGAAAAAAAAAACCAAAAAAAAAAAAAAAAAACGCCTCTCACAGAGAATATAGAAAAAAAAAAAAAAAGATCCCAAGATGCGTTGATCAAGGACTTTGGCCTTACCGTCAGCACCCCCTGGTGTGAAGCGCATGAAGGCTATTGCCTGCCCCTAATGAATTGGAAACCCATTGTACCCCCTCTAACAGTGATCAATGGGCCACATGAGTCGCTTATCGGTGGAGGCACCTGGATAGAAGAGTTTAAGGGAGAGAGGGGAGACAGCTAGCGCATGCAGCCCACCGTTGGCCGGGCAATATTGTATCTGTATTGAACGTCCACGATTCCCTCGATCGCGTTAACCTCTTTATTGTGCAGTTTTCGGCTGAAAGAATTGATGCCGAGAGAGAGAGAGAGAGGGGGGGAGGGATGGAGGTGGGGGAGGGGATGGGGGTGGGGAGGGGTATGTTAGCGGAGAGCAGAACACTGACTGATCCCTCATGACTGACAAGATTTTGGATTATTATGTCAAAGTCGTTGTCCTGTTGACAAACGGCCCCTTTCTCAGGTTCAGGCCGACAAATCAAAGTCCGCCGGAAACACTCGCTGTTGTTCATATTCGAAAATGGAAACACTCGGTGCTACTCAGTGTTCAGAAGCACTCGATCTGACTTGGCGGTGCTACTATTTGGAGCGGAGTAGCACCGAAAACACTCGAATCATTTCGACAACACCCTGTGCAACCCTGTTCCGAGTTCGTCGATAACTCTAGGCCCCTGCGACGACGTCCAAATCGGGCTAACCGAGACCGAGCCGAGTTAAGTGATACCTAAGAAGAAAAACAAAAATACTCGGTGACAAGGAAAGTGGACAGTTGCGAACAACTTTGAGGTCCCAGTGTTATTTCACAGTGTGCACAGAAGCGGTGAAAACTGTCGCATTCACCAGCCCAGTACATTTTTCAGCCTGTTTAGAGAGTATTGCCTGCATAAGTTGTCTCCCTTGCCGCAGCAAGCACGCAGTTTTCGTGGCAGAGCACAAAGCTCCCACGAAAAATGCATGCTTGCTGCGGGTCTGTGTATGCTTGGGGGACAACTCATGCAGGAAATAATCTCGAAACAGGCTGTGAAATAACACTGGGACCTCAAAGTTGTTCGCAACTGTCCACATTCCTTGTCACCGAGTATTTTTGTGTTTTCCTTCTTAGGTATCACTTAACTCGGCTCGGTCTCGGTTTGGACGTCGTGGCAGGCGCGTATAGAGAAGCGACAGTCCCGGAACACGGTTGCACCCTGTGTATTATTACCAGCATGATAGTTTCGGTACGTGTTCTTGAGGTGGTCGGTGGTCTAGTGGTTAAGACTTAGTCACGAGAGGTCAGGTTCGAGTCCCACTCGGGGCGAAGAATTTTTCAGTCTCATAATGTTATATGGTACCGCTCATTCAGACTGCTGTGTGGTGGAAAAGGACGTTAAACCCCCAAACACCCACCCACTCATTCAGACTGACCGTTGGGGGTTCTGTCCGCGTACTGCGGCTTCCTCACCCACTGCTTAGGAAATGTTCAGCCACAAAACTAAAAAAAAAAATGCAATTCTAAAATTCCGAAACTGAAACTGCTGAGCTGCGCCCTTCGCACCACGTGATTGTAATGTGTTCATGTCAGTCCGGTGTGTGAGAGAATGCGTGTGGTTCACGTGAGCGTGCGTGTTGGGGGGCTTTCAAAAACTCACTCTGCACTGGTTCCAGTTCTGGACTTGCAAAAACATAGACGCTGCTTTCGACGCATTACCCCCAAAATATACCGCCGGAAACTGCGTTTACATGCTTCATGAAGCGCTACATTTGGGGGGGAAAAGACGAGCCTCTTCGCGCGGGCCGCTCTGTCAGCTTATAAAGTTGCCGAAAGTCAATTTACTGGCGAGAAAATACAAGGTTTACGGGTTTATGCGGCCCCAGCAGCCTCGTGAAGAAGTTTCGGGCCAACTTCACTGCCAGATTATTCCCGCCGTGTGACGTGACTAATTGACGTCGTTAAAAACAGGCAGCGGGTTCCTCAGATACGGAGTGCATCTGCCAGCCTCCTGAAATAGGCGGGGTGGCTTAAATCTGTCTCATTGAAAGAATGTTCAGTTTCAGGTCTCGCGGGGGAACGTCGGTGTGTGGACCGAGTAGCTTGTTTCAGTGTGTGTGTTTTTTTTTTGTTTGCGTGTAAACAAACCGGTGTCTGAAGCCTTGTTCCCGTTTAATTAACGGGGGAGCCGGGGTGGCCGAATGGTAGAGCGTTGGACTTTCAATCCTCGGCTCGCGAGTTCGAATCCTGGCTGGGGCCAAATATTTCTGCTGGCCTTTTCATCGTTGCCCCGTCTTTGATATCACCCGAATGTGGTGGGTAAGGACGTTAAACTCCCAAACACCCACCCACCCACTCGTTTAACATTTGAGATGGGCTGCCAAAGCACCATGCAGCTACTCCGGGACACTTTCAGGTTAGAGCTGGGGCGCTTTATGCGTACGCGTAATTCACCCCGGCTTAGGCTAAGACTGGAAGTGCTTCGATGCCATTTGTCGGGAGGGGGGGGGGGCGGGAGGGGCATCTAGTTCACCGACAAGAATGTGTGTGTGTGTGTGTGTGTGTGTGTGTGTGTGTGTGTGTGTGTGTGTGTGTGTGTATGTGTGTGTGTACACGCGCGCGCGTCCACTGAGTTGTTCAGCTGGTTTAACTGGTCTTGATGAATCACTACACTGATTTTGAATGTTTGGAAGGTGCCAACTTCTGAGATGAACTCATTTGATTTTCAAGTTTGTTTTGTTCTCGTTAGCTTTTTGCGTTCTTTTAGTGCGGGTTTTCGGGTACTTTTTCCGTGATTGATCTCTATGTATCTGCCAGGCCTCATTTTTATCACTTTTTTATCGAGAAAATTTATCGTTCTGCTGATGTCACTTTTTCTTCGCATGAAAAGTAAAAACCACGGCGCACATCTGGATCGGCTGCAACTTTTTGCTGTCTCACTTTGCCAGATCAGTTTGCTGGCAGTGTGTGTGTGTGTCCGACGTAACCTCAGTAACCGAAACCCCACAACACAAGTCAGTCCTCAGCGGGTTCGTCTGATATATGGAGACCGAGAGACTAGGACGGAATCCGAGAGAAAAACGACTGAAAGTCCGAGACCAGCTTTACTAAGCTGAGACTAAAAGATTAGTACGAGATGCATAAACGGAGACTAACGCTCATGACACTCTGGAGACGTTTTTGTTTGAACAAACGTTGAAAACAGCTCAAAGCACACCCCCTCCCCCCAAAAAACAACAACAACAACAACAACAAACAAACCAACAACAAAAATCAACAACAACAACCAAAACCGACAACAACAACAACAACATACAAACAAACCAAAAAAAACGAGGGCAAAGGTATGTTGTAGCCGAATGTCACACGAGAAACACGGAAAAACACCATGTTCGCTCTTTGTTCGTGTTCGCTCTTTGTTCGGAATAAAAACACTCCCTATGTACCATACCATTAGCCTAAGGTACGTTTTCAACCATTTCAGGGACAAAAGGCTGGTGATAGACCGAGTCTAGACCTAAGTTTCAGGATAATCTAGACTCTTTTCATGCATCAGGCCTCCGGTTTTGCCGCGCTGACAAATCAAGCTGCAAGTGACACGTGCATGTTTAGTTCAATAAACCCAACAGTGGAGAAAACGAAATAATCCTAATAAATTAAGGTTGGGCACACACACACACACACGCACGCACGCACGCACACACACACACACACACACACACACACACACACACACACACACACAGATTCTCACGTCTGAACGACAATATTGCATTTCTGCTGTAATATTTGCCTCATATCCCCACCCCCTTCTCCCCTCGCCTACCCCGCTCTCCCTCTCCATCTCCTCCCTTCCTTCAGATGAAGACCCCCGCCAAAAAAAAACCAAAAAAAAACCCAAACAAAACCCAATGAAATCAAAAGCTGCAACTGCAAGAAAACATGCGAGTAAGGGACTGGTTGATGAATGGAGTTTTGCCAGTGAGAAAGATTACGTTTTTGTCTTTATTGGTCTGTCTTTGTTTTCTTTTTGTCGCCGGCAAAATCGCCGGTAACTTGACTCCTCAGGCTCGTATTAGATTGAGGTGGAAAACAAGTGCTGTTTCACTTTACTTTTGTCGCGGTGATTGTGCAAATCTTGTTTTCATACACGAGAGAAAATACCGAGCGTGTGTGGGAGGGACTCTCTCTCTCTTTCTCACACACACACACATACACACACACACACACACACACACACACACACACACACACACACACACACACACACACACACACACACACACACACACGCGCGCGCGCGCGCGCGCGTTCTCACGCAGGCAGATGGCTTGGACACAAAAGACTGTGTTGCCAGCATCTTGGAAGCAGGTGTATATGAAGAGCAAAGGCTGGGGTGTGTTGCTGGTGGGGTGATCGCTATTTCTATTACGTAATCGACCGTTTTGGCTTTGACACCTGACACAGCTTGGCATGGGCGTGGATGTAGGAAATGTTACACAAACAAACAAATAAAGAAAAACAAACAGACAACAACAACAACAACAAACAAACAAAAACAGCAACCAACAGAAAATTAAGTCACATGGACGTGAATGCTTGATATGGAAAGCTCTATGTGTTGAAGTTATATTGTGTGTCTGGAAATGGCACCTGGCATTTTGATCACACTCGTGAAACTCTTGTCACATGCCGAGGAACGTGGGCACCTTGAGTGACTAGGAAGATTTGACATCTGAAACAACACGGGGTGTAGCCAAAATGGACGCGAGCGTTTCCGGTGCTACTCCGCTTCAAAAGTAACGTGCGCCGTTAGGGCCGAGTGTTTCCAAACGGTAGCACCGAGGATTTCAGTTTTCAGAATTTGAGTAGCACCCAGTGTTTTCAACGGACTTCGGTTTGTTGGCACGAAACTGAGAAAAAGCAGACGACTTTGATTAAAACGTTACTACGCTGATAGTCTGGTCTACCCATGAGCCTTCGTGAACCTCGAGTAGGGGAGAGGGTCGCCGTGACGACTCAGTACACTGGAAAGACAGTGTGTGTGTGTGTGTGTGTGTGTATGTGTGTGTGTGTGTGTGTGTGTGTGTGTGTGTGTGTGTGTGTGTGTGTGTGTGTGTGTGTGTGTGTGTGCGTGCGTGCGTGCGTGCGTGTGTATGTGTGTGCCGTGTGTGTGTGTGTGTGTGTGTGTGTGTGTGTGTGTCGTGTGCGTGCGTGTGTGTGTGCGGCGTGTGTGTGTGCCATTCGTGACAACATGTTTATGTTTATCTCTAGCAAAGCGACGCGGAAGAGGACGAGCAGAGAAGAAAGGGCTAACAGATGAGACGATTTTACAAAAATAAAATAAATGGGAGAGAGGAGGGGGAAACCATTTGCATTTGGAGAAAAACTAGCAATAGAAGCCACAAAAAACTGTCACAAGAAAGCAAACAACAGCTTACAGGAACTTGAAGGACAGGGAAAGTTTCATTACTGCCTCCAACGCCGGTCGCTTATTGAATCACGGACAGCATCAAGCAACCACTCTGTCTTGACCTGATTTTCTTGTCCCTTCCAGTCAGCTGCCTCCGCTGTTAGCGGAACGATGCAAATCTTATGGATGACGACTGTCGGACTCTTGTGTTTTAAAATGGTCCACGAGTGTGTGTGTGTGTGTGTGTGTGTGTGTGTGTGTGTGTGTGTGTGTGTGTGTGTGTGTGTGTGTGTGTGTGTGTGTGAAAGCACATAACGTTTACAACTGTTAGTTTCTTAAAATGCGTTTTTAATGTGCAGCCGCACGCGCGCGCACACACACACACACACACACACACACACACACACACACACACACACACACACACACACACACACACACACACACACACACACACACACACTTTTTCACTTAGCGGATTTCTTTCTTTTTAATTGTACACGATAATACTCCAAAGAGAGAGAGAGAGAGAGAGAGAGAGAGTGGGTGGGTGGGTGTTTGGGGGTGTAACGTTCTTTTCCACCACAGAGGGTAATATCAAGGACGGCGCAACGATAAGAGAGAGAGAGAGAGAGAGAGAGAGAGAGAGAGAGAGAGAGATTTCATAAGTCAACACTGTTTGTGTAATCTCACGTGTTTATATGTTTATTTGTCGGTGAAGCCGAAGACAAATTTTCTTTTTTCGACAATGAAGCCATCTGCAATCTGTGATATAAATAATTACACTGATACATGTAGCTATGTCAGACTTCCATACACGTGCAACATGGAGAGTTGGTGTCCTAAAAATAATGCTGCCAGAGACGGTATGTACTGCGTTTGATGATCGCTCTGTTGGTGTAGTTCGCCCGTTAAGGGGTGCAAATGTATACCAGTCAATTCCGTCGATATTTCGCATAAAGTCAAGTCGTAGAACGAAGTCAGCGGCCACGTGACTTCACCTCGCCAGACCCCGGAGTACATTTGCACGCACTCCCGGCCCGCGTTGCGGGGATACAGTCGCCCCCGTTAGTGGACGACTGGAGTATAATTATTTGCCCCTTCTGCGCATGACTGGTATACATTTGCACCCCGTAACGGGCGAACAGGCTGTACCAACTGAGCCAAAGTTTTGCGTTGCTTTTAGCTGCGTGCTTCATACGCACAACCTAAAGAACTACTGTACATAAGTTCACAAACGTATTCGTCTGCCTTGGTACCACTGATCAATATCCTGAAATAGCACGATTTTTATATATAACCGGACAGACGTGGCATTTGCAATTCATGTATTCGTGTTTTGAGTGCCGGTACCGATGCGCATGTATCCCCACCATTGCCGAAATCTTTTTGTGGATAAATCGTGTCTGTGGTGACTGAGCCATGTGCGTGTTTCGTCTGTCTGTGACGTGGATTGTCTGTTATTGCGAATCGTTCTCAACAGGGAAAACTGCGTCACGGACAAAGACGCACAGTCATTTCTTCTAGACTTGAAGTGATGGTGAGTGCGCCTCACTTACACGGTTAAAACCCAACCGATCAAACAAAAACCCAACCCAACAAAACAAAACAAACAAACAAACAAACAACAACAACAAACGGTTGTCTGCAAAACGGTTGTAAACGAAAATGTTTTGTCCTGTTTTCTTGGGAAAAAAAAGTGATATGCCGAAACGCCGACTTGTCCTGTGTTCCCTTGCTTCTAAGTGTGGTTTTCTTTCTTAAGCGTTGCACCTTGCTTGGAGTAGTTTTAGTCCCTATGGTGATCGGACACGCGACTTTAGCAACTGCCCTGGTCTGTCCTCATCCCTTGCCTTGTCAACTAATCAATCTGTCCTATCGGCCAACAACCAAATCAGGTGAAATTAATTTCAGACCTCCCTCCCCCCCACCCCCGACACAGCACACACATAAACACACTTTCTTAGAACTCAATAACTCTCAAGAGCTCATGCAAAATTAATTTGCATTTTTACTTGAATCTTCAGATCAATAGAGGCTACTTGAAGCCACTATTACGCAATCTGCAGAAGTCTCGCGCCTAGCGGGAAGACCCACAGCTTGCGTAACACTAATAGTGGTTTGAAGTGGCTCCTACTGGTGTGCACTGGTTTGTTCTTTTTAACCAGTCTTACCATATAGTGGGTAGGGGGTGGTCAGCCTGCATGGCTCGGGCTCTTAAGAGGTATGGGAAGGAACTGAAAAACACAGATACAGACAACATTGCCACCAATGAGCCGAAGCCGCGCTGTGGTGTGCCTAAGATGGTAGACCGTAAACCACGTCGAGTCAAATCCATATGCAGACTCGTTTACGGTGCCTGTCTCGCCTTCGTGTACACACGCACGCACATACATCAAGTGTGCACGCTAAAAAATCCCACATTCATCTTTCGAAGAAGAGTAGGCTGTGGCCGGTGTCGTGGTAAACAGAAATACTGTCGCACGCACCAGAGTGAATAGCGGGGTGGAGGTTTGCACATAAAGTAGCGCTTAGCGGCAGCAGGCTTTCACTGCTTCGTCCTCCAGCCCTGCGGCGCCGTGAGCATTTCAGTAGAGATGGATATGTGCGCCGAGGAGAAGTCTACCATACCATACCATAAACCGAACACACTATCAACCATCTTCAGGCTGTCGATAGGGTACGATCCATAACTGTCCACGTGTCCGACGGGTCCTTGCATTCACAACCGCGGACCTTGTTCTAGCGTGTTTGCACGTGCAGCTCCAGCTGCCTTATTTATTTAAGAGCATTGGGAGCATTAAACAAACCACTCCGCACGGTAATCTGTGTAATAACCACCCGATAGGAGTCTTAATGGCTTTGTTACGCATTGTTCGATCGTGTAACGTATTGGAGAGCAAACACTGCTCGTGTTACAGGAGCAGCTTACCGGGCGAGTTATGGCGCAGATTAAATCAGTCATTAGTTTTATCTACAGGGGCGTTAAACGGCCTTGAAGCGTTAAAATAGCCTTGGTGTAACTGGATATGACAAAACCGATGAGGCTTGGCTTGTAATTCGCATATTTCAATGCCGTTTGTGGTGTGGCACTTTTAGCTCTTCTTGACGAAACCCGGGCGCGTTTGACTGTATTCTTGGCAAGTTTAACTTTATGTTCATTCATTTCTTTTCTACCAACACACTCATAAAACGATAGAAATCTACGGGAGGGGGGGGGGGGGTGGGGGGGGGGGCGAATAACTGTGTGAAAAGATCAGGCAGGGATCCCGAAACCAAGATATTATCGTGATTAATGTGATCCGGCGACGGAACAGTTTTGAGGTCTGAACAATACTATTACACGCCATGCAGCCTGAAGCTAAATAAACGCTGTGTTCATTCATTAATCTGCATGGGATCACACTTCAGGTTTGTTATGCGTCTTATGCTGTGTTTACTCGATGCGGCGGTCCAGTTGTCAGCCTGTTTACTTAGCACATCCTGTCGATTATTACAGCGATAGGGTAAAGTCCTCAGGTGTGAATTCACATAGAACACCCCCCCCCCCACCTCTCTCTCTCTCTCTCTCTCTCTCTGTGCTGCTGATGTGAAATGATGTGGGGTGTAGTGTTGTAATTTATTCATAGTACTGCAACATTGTGATAGATTTTTAGGTACGAGTGTACGAACATGTAAATAGGTGAAATGAGTGTGCATGGCCGTATAAATGATTGTTTGGCATGCTTTATGTTTTTATGAGAGACCACAAAGCAATGTTCCTCTTTTGGAAATTTAATAAATGTCTTATGTCTTACGCCTTATGTCTCTCTCCTGTAGTTTTATCATAATTACTGACCAGTTCAGCCTGCCATTGCAATACTGTCAATATGTACTTGTTCCCCCCTGAGCATTATCATAAGCGGTGTTTGTTTATGCTGACTGTTTACTTGTACGACTTGTATCGCAATAAACCTGTCTCAACCAAAGTCCTCAGGTAAGTGCTCACTAACCCACTCACTCACTCAAATAAAACTACCTTTGAACAATCAGTCAATCAATCAATCAATCAATCAATCAATCCATCAATCCACCAACCAGTCAGCCGATTAGCGTCTTTTTGGCAATGCGGCAGTCGTCAGATGTGGAACTGCAGTATCAAAATGTGAATAATTTATTGTATCTTTTAGTCAATTAATTCTAACTCACGACAGACTGTGTAAAGTGGTAACATATTTTACGCGAAAATAATATGATCTCACCATGCCTTCAAGTTCAAGGCAATACAACTACTTGCAAAAAAAAAAATCAAAAAAAAATCACGCTCCTCCTTTCCATATCAGTTTTATTCTTGTTTTATGGGGATATAACTGCTGGCAGCATGGGCTGATTCTAGCAGCTGTTTCTTCTCACAAGGCCGCCCTTGGTCGGGCACGCGTACTTTTTTCATTCTAAGTTTGCATTCCCATGATTCGGAGGGAATAAAAAAAAAAAAAAAAAACGTGCGCAACATCTGGCCACGACAAGCACGCCTAGTGCTGTGAATACGGCAAAGTTTTCCGTCAATAGGAACATACCCAACAACCTGGGAGGTATAGGCGCAATGTGTCAGCAACTCAGTGGCGCGGGGTCGCAATAGGACGTAATGGTGCTGAAAGGTGAAGTATGTTGTCTTTAAATGAGTGCGATTGCTTGGATATTGACTAATTGCAGCTTGATGCGTTCCCGCCGGTTCTCACGTGCTGACTGTGGTTTGTTAAATGCTTATACGGCAAGATTACAAGGTCAGTTTTTGTTGTATTTTTCTCCTGCTATGTCGCTCTCTCGGTGCACTCGCAGAGAAGACACGGGATACAACAGGCTAGAACTCCAATACTTTATTAACAGAAGATGCGCAAGAACAAACTCATGAAAGAGGAAGAACCCAGAACGCTGTGCAGTGCTGCTTATAATTATACTAACAGGTCAGATCTAGAACATTCTGTAACATACTGGTAAGTACGGAATTTTTCCGAGGTTACGTAATCTGCTGACGTTACTGCACTCGCATGTTCTGGGATGGTCTAGAAATTTCCATCGAAATGCAGTGACTTTTCGCGATCTCTACAACAGTTTTACAGAAGCCAGGTTATGTTTGGGAACCTTTTGGAGTGCGACTGTACGCTCAGAATAGTCTCTTTTGATGCCGGGGTGGTCGGTGCTCTAGTATTCACCAACTGATGCGAGAGTCCAGGTTCGAGTTCCACTCGGGGTGAAGAATTTTTTTTCTCGTATATGGCACCGTTCATTCGGGCCGATCGTCATGGGTTCTCTCCGGGATACTCCGACTTCCTCCCCCTCTGCTTTGGAAATGTTCAGCCTGTAAAATTAAAAAAATAAATGCAATTCTAAAATTCCGAAACTTCACTTGCTGAGCTGGCCCTTCGCACCACGTGACTGTAATGTGTTTATGTCCAGTGTATGAGAGAATGCGTGTGATTCACGTGAGCGTGCGTGTTGGGTTTAGCTCGCGGCGCTTTGAGCCAAATCAGCATTTGGGATAAAGCGCTAATATTATTGAGTTTAGTAGTATAATAGAGCTCTGAATGCAATACAATACAATCGACTGCCGTGTGCTGTCAGTGTGAGCGAAAATTCAAATTCTTCTACTCAGCGGCTGTCCGCAACACTCCTCGATATTCGCGTCGCATGAAACTGAAGTTGGCTCAGTGCCAGTCTTTGAGATGCTGTCACTGTACAGGTGTCTAGGTTGCACCTTTTTAGACAACCCATTACCGAAAAAAAAATTATGATCATGGGATTATCGGAATATGGGCCTTTAAGTTTCGACTGTGGGACCCGGCTCACTCACTTCAAGGACAGGAAACAAGTTTGTCCCGACAGGGTGAAACCCCCGGGGATTCAGTGAAAAATGTTTCCTGTCAGGAAACTTTCTGCTTGATTTTTTTCTTTAGCTTTAAAACGGTGGCTGCAATATGTTACCTGACTGATTTGTTTTTTTCCTCATTCAAAGTGTGTAACATGTCAGCATGTATTAGGGTAGTGTTGCGTCTTGTCAGGAAGAGAATGAATGGCCATACAGCGTAAAGAAGTAACCTTTGGACCTCTTACTGCAAACCCACTTTATATAGAGGTTCAATCTCCGATTGCACCATAGTGTGCTAGCTGGTTCATTTCCATAATCAAGCAGTAGGCGGTTTCTTGACTAGATTTACTCGGCAGAATTTAATCATTATTCTAATAATAAGAATAATAATGTGTTACCCGATTGTGATCGAGTCAGTGTTGCGGTTCAGTAATTATGCATATTGATAGGGTGAATATGTTAATTTCCGGATTGAGGGTATTATTTCTGAAGAATTAATAAAAAGAAATGCCGAAAAAAAA
Source organism: Batillaria attramentaria (assembly GCA_018292915.2). Taxonomy (NCBI): domain Eukaryota; kingdom Metazoa; phylum Mollusca; class Gastropoda; family Batillariidae; genus Batillaria; species Batillaria attramentaria. The sequence goes on from JACVVK020000152.1 coordinate 1,297,441, forward strand.
AAAATCAGTGCTGACCCGCTGTTCTGGATTATTGTAACACCGCTGGGGGTCAAGATGGCTCAAGTGCACCGAGCGGGTAGAGGGGTGGGGGGGGGGGGGGCAGCCGGGATAGCCAAGCGGTGGAGCGTTGGGCTTTCAATGCTCGGGTCGTGAGTTCTGGTGGGTGGGTGGGTGTTTGGGAGTTTAACGTCCTTTTCCACCACGTAAGGGTGATATCAAAGACGGGGCAACGAGAAAAAGTCCAGCTCAAATATTTGGCTGGGGTCGGGATTCGAACTCGGTCGTGAGTTCGACAGAATCCCGGCGTGGGCCAAATATTTAATAATAATAATAATTTTATTTATATAGCGCTTAATCTACATGGAAGGTAGTTCGAAGCGCTTAGAGTACAGGTAAAGAGACAGATAGACGTGGAGGTTCAGGGTCAGGGCAACTGCATGTATGGTGCTTAATAAGGAGATGGAGAAAGACGGAGGGAGGTTAGACGGAGCTTTGAGATGAAAACAGGTAGGTTTTTAGATTTGTTTTGAAGGTTTCGAGGGAGGTTGACTGGCGGAGCGAAAGAGGCAGAGAATTCCAGGCTTTTGGACCAGCGTAGGAGAAGGCTCGAGAGCCAACAGAAGAAAGTTTAGTGCGTGGGATTCTGAATATCAGGGTATTTTTTGCCCTCACACGCATTTGCCCCCCCACCCCCCCACCCCCCGCCCCCCCCCCCCCCCCCCCCCCCCCCCCCCACACACACCATCTTAGAACTATCCTATCTCTGCGTGGGTGTCACAAAGCAGGAATTGTGTCAGAACGCTCCGTACCCCCCCCCCCCCCGTCTCTCTCTCTCTCTCCCAGTTTCACCTATCAGAAGACGTACACTTTTGGCTCATATCTTAGTTACGACGACCCACAGAAAGCCCTTATTTTGTACTGACTTGTGTTAATGGTATCACGCTTTTGCTATCGTAGCCAGCCAAGATCGATCTGTGCGCTTGGGGAAATGTTACAGCGTGTCCCTTTGACTGAACTGGGCATGACTGTACCTACGGTCGGTGCACCGTGTGTGTAGTAGATACCGTGCCGGAGTGCTGGCATCTCAGTCAGTTCCAGCACATTCATGACATCTGGCAGAAAGCAAGGCAGACGTCTAGCGAGGCCACTCAACCCGGCATACTTGAAGTAGTTGTCGCCAGTCAGTCACAACTTCTAACCCCATCCGCCCAATCCCCGGGGTCCCTCATAATCAACCCCACCCTGCTTTGGCGCGCCATGACCCCAGCGAGATGAAGGATTATCGGAGTGGAAATCCCATCCAGCCTTAGCGTTATTAGAACGTCTAGCCAGGATAATGAGGTGTGACTGCCACCGGTCGACTGCCGGTTGGTGCGGAAGGTTCTTTGGCAGCGGGGAGCTTGACGCACTGTGGACAGCAGCAGCAGGAGGAGCAGCAGCGATGAATTCAGTCATGCTTGAATGCATCGGTCGGTACGCTTGCACTGACTTTGAGGTCAGTTTTAAAATCTTCCCTTCCCAGTGCAAAAAAAAAAAAAAAAAAAGGTAATGCCAAGGACGGTAATGACGTCCTTTGGATTGATTTTTTTTTTTAGTGTAGCTCTTTCTTGACTACAGTCGTCACAATTTGCCCCCCTTCTTGACTAGATTTACCCGGCAGAATTTAATCATTATTCTAATAATAAGAATAATAATGTGTTACCCGATTGTGATCGAGTCAGTGTTGCGGTTCAGTAATTATGCATATTGATAGGGTGGATATGTTAATTTCCGGATTGAGGGTATTATTTCTGAAGAATTAATAAAAAGAAATGCCGAAAAAAAATCAGTGCTGACCCGCTGTTCTGGATTATTGTAACACCGCTGGGGGTCAAGATGGCTCAAGTGCACCGATCGGGTAGGGGGCTGGGGTGGGGGGGGGGGCAGCCGGGATAGCCAAGCGGTACCCTTCCCTCCCCTCCCCTCCCCATTCAAACGGCTGCTGTCAGGTTTCATTGGCAACCCCCGTCGCGGAAGTTGATGTCAAGGTAAAGTACTACATCTAAGCGACACTTTCCCTAAACATAAAATCATTTGTCCCACACGTTGCAGTCAGTGTCACCACGGGATCCAGACAGCCGGTGCCAGACATATGATGGTAGTGTCAGTATAGAAAGGGTTAAACTGAAGAAATCGCTTTGCGCGATCTGATGGGGATTGTTGTCAGTGTACATATCTGGACACTGTTTAAAGCGAATGAAATTTTCGATACTAAACTTCCCACAATTTTTTCTTTAAATCAGTTTCTAAAACTATGAAACCTCTCCCTTGGAAAGAGAAAATAAACCCTGCCTTTTAAAAATTATTTTATTTAACGATACCTAACACTACGGCGGCGTGCATAACGATTTGAACCGATTACATTGCTCAGTCTAATCGTGCATGTGCGGCTCTGTATCGAGTTTTCACCCAGCTAAACCACGCAGAAGGGACGAAGCTGTTTTGGGCAACCTGCTGGCAAGTTTTCGACTGGGCCAGGGCGGCCAGAAATGATGGTGGTGCGCTCTCAGTGCATGCTGAGTCGATACATGCACGTGCAATGCAGTTATACCTCCTGCCTGGGAAACTCCCGGGAGATCATTAATTCTGTTACGCCTGAGTGATCATATCTGGAACCTTCGGCGGCGCGGGCCTGCACTTCTTGGGTTTCCTTCTTGTTCATCACCTCCCTTGCGCCTGCTGTACACATTCTTGAGAAATTGGCACGGGGGATGTGGGGCAGGACCGGATATGGATTGGGAGGGGTGGGAGGGGGATAGTCGGGTGGGGTGGGGTTGTGAGGGCTGTGCATGTGTGCACTTGGTGATTTCTATGACAGAGGTCACCAAACTGTACGACCTGACTGCTACTGAGACTGTGGAGGTTTGCCGCACCGCGGTTTTTTTTTTCCCCCTCAGCGCGTAAGGGTGATATCATAACCGGACTGGGCAACAAGAAGAATCCAGAAAACAACAACAAAAACAGCAACAACAACGAAAGAACAACAGCTCTCGGCTCCCCTTCAGCCCTAGTAGGGTATACAACCCAGCGGCTGAAATGGCTGACAATAAATGGCCGGCTTTCTACTTTTCCATAAGCCAGAGGCCACGGTCGCTACCGCACTCCCTCACTGCGAGACGCGTTGTTTGAGAGTGATAGTGGCGTACAGAGAACAGTCACACCAAGCCAAACAAAAATTCGCGTCTGTCTTATCGATATATGCACGAACCATTTTCTGTATACTCTGACTCCCCGAGTTTTGATATGTTTTGAAAATACTGCACCTCGCGCTGCTGTCTGTTATCGTTGCCAAACCGCGTGAGGTTTTTTTGCCTCCTAGATGGCCGGTTACGTTGTGTTGGCGGCAAGTTTTGGCAAGCCGTGCAAGTTTCGAGGCCAACTGGTGTAACCACCAGAAAAATGAATGTGCATGTTTATATCAGCTGTTTGTGTGGAGGTAGGAATCTAATCAGGCGCGTTTGGCCCGGTTGGCCGCTGCGAGTATTGTCCGGATGATTCACAAAAATCTGCCATCCAACCCACGACGATCCAGCTCAGTGTGTGGACTTTCCAGAACTGACGAGCATTTTTTAGCCAATCAGAAAACAGACCAAACTTCGCTGCAGTTCAAAATGGTCCCAGGATCTTACACACGGCAACACGGCAACAAAGACCGAGTCGCTCATACAAGCATTCATGTGTTGTGGACACGGATTATACCCGTTTCTGATTCTGCACTGAACTGCCATCTGCAACGGAAGAGACCGACACCTTTTATATAGGTCTTAGCAGTAGTTGGTAGCGGCTGCCAGAAATGTTCATCAGTTTTAACTTTTATCTGCTGATCGGCATAGCGGAGGGGAGTCAGCGTCAGTGGGGGATTTTGATCAGAAAGTTGAAGGGTTGGGGTTATAACGTTTGCTGGAACCCGGACACTGGCACACCCTACAGACATATCAGTAACATCTTCTTTTTAATTATCGTCGTTGTTCAATTCAAGAAAGATAAAATCTTCAGAAACTCACCCTATCGAACCACGGCCGTAGGAACACATATTTACACAAGCAAAACTAAACAACAACAACAACAACACACACACACACACACACACACACACACACACACACACACACACACACACACACACTGGCACGCACGCATTTCTCCGAGCGATGAATGAAATAAAATTATGATGTACTGATAACATACTTGACTCCACGAGAACGCAGGCAAGCATATTCAGTTCTTAACGGAAGTGACCAAATACACACGTTTATATCTACGCCGGGTGGTGGACATTGTCATCGATCCGTAAATGAGGGCACTGAATCCTGTTCTGTTTTATTTCTAAATACCGACCCACTTACGTGGTCTGAGGCAATGAATATCTTGCTCTGGAAATGGCCAGGCCCTATCTGCTGGTCTCAGCTTTACAGAACTTGGAAGCAGTTTGCGCAATTGCCTGGCCATACAAGTCTGTGGCCGTAAAACGCAGCCATTAAGGGTCAAGTGACGGGCTGTGCTTCTTGTTTCACCGTTCCCCCCATTATTGACGCGTTGTCGGTTGGCTTTACTATTGTAATTGATCAACCGTGATTGTGAGAAACTTGATTGGACCAGAGGAATTGTGCCACTGTGTGTAAAATTCGAGACGGCGATGGAGGGTGGAAGGAGGTCAGGGTGTGTGTGTGTGTGTGTGGGGGGGGGGGGGGGGATGTGGGTGTTTTTTTTAAAATATATTTTTATTGGGCCAGATATCTGCCGGGTCGTCACGTCACTTCCACTAAAGGAATTAGTGGTTGGAAGGAGGTGGGGGGGGGGGGGGTGCGGCTGTTTTTTTTATTTATTATTGGGCCAGATATCTGCCGGGTCGTCACGTTACTTCCACTAAAGGAGTTTGTGGTTGGAAGGAGGTGAGTGGGGGGGGGGGGGGAGGATGCGGGTGGTTTGTTATTGGGCCAGATATCTGCCGGGTCGTCACGTTATTTCCACTAAAGGAGTGTGGCTGGAAGGAGGTGAAAGGGGGGGGGGGGTGGTTTCTTATTGGGCCAGCGGATATCTGCCGGGTCGTCACGTTACTTCCACTAAAGGAGTTTGTGGTTGGAAGGAGGTGAGGAGGGCGGGATGCGGGTGGTTTGTTATTGGGCCAGATATCTGCCGGGTCGTCACGTCACTTCCAGGGGTTTGTGTTTCTGTGTTTCTACCACCCAGTTTTCTGTCTTTCCTGTTTTGTTATGAACGGTACTCGTTATTTGGTAAGACCTGTGCATACCAGCGGGGTGGTCCACTGAGAAGGCAAAAAGAATTCTGTTGCCAACACTCTCAGCCTGTCTGAAGTCAACAGTGTACCGGTGGTTGACTCTGAGAAGAAGAAATACTGGTTTATTGTTTATCTTCTGTGTGGTCGCGAAGTTGTGAGTGCCGGTATTCTTTTCATAAACTGCTCTTAATTCCATTTTAAATTAATGAGTATGATATATATTCATTTGTATGTATGTAACAATCTGGAGTGTGTGTGTGTGTGTGTGTGTGTGTGTGTGTGTGTGTGTGTGTGTGTGTGTGTGAGTGTGTGTGTGTGTGTGTGTGTGTGTATGTGTGAGTGTGTGTGTATGTGTGTGTGTGTGTGTGTGTGTGTGTGTGTGTGTGTGTGTGTGTGTGTGCGTGTGTGTGTGTGTGTGTGTGCGTGTGTGTGTGTGTATGTGTGTGTGTGTGTGTGTGTGTGTGTATGTGTGTGTGTGTGTGTGTGTGTATGTGTGTGTGTGTGTGTGTGTGTGTGTGTGTGTGTGTGTGTTTTCACTCACTGGTTATCGCGCATGCCAGTGCAGCACAGCACTTATTCTCTCACAACCTTTTTTTTTTTTTTTTTTTTTTAAGCCCAGAGCCTCCCGCACCCTTAAACCTCACCCCATACCAAATCGCTCCTCCTCCCCTCCCCCCCTCCCTCCCCCAAACTCACTTCTTCTTTCTCCACTGCTTTTTATTAATCCCCTGTGCGTGAGTCCAAACAACAGAACACAGGACACGGACACCTTGGGGGTTTCTTGAAGGCCGGGTTAGCCGCTACACGACCAAATTAAAGGGAAGCGCTCGAGAGAACCTGCCCATGATCAATGCCCAACAATGCCTGTGGCTTAACATGGGTCTCGCAGAACAAGCCTGATGTTGGTTTGTTGTTGTTGTTGTTGTTGTTTTTTGTTTGTTTGTTTTTGTTTTCTTGTTTGTTTGTTTCCCCCGCAAAGGTTCTACCCATTGCGAATGCTACCACTAACAAACACTAACCCTTAATCTAACATAAACCTAACTTTAAACCGAACCCTCATCCTAGCCACACTAGGCCGGCCCGGTTGGACGTGTCCAACCGCAGAGATGTCATCTTAAACTGGGCTGTCATGCGCCACCCAAAACATAACAAGACAAAGGAGAGAGAGAGAGAGAGAGAGAGAGAGAGAGAGAGAGAGAGAGAGAGAGAGAGAGAGAAGAATCAATGAATCAACGAAACTTTATTTTTGCAACGGTAGAGGCAGCTGACGTCAGATGTTCACTTTTCAAACCTGCCGTTGCTAAAAAACAAACAAAAACAAACAAAAACAAAAAAAACCCTGCCATTAACTAAGTAATAAAAAGGAATAAAACAAGAAAAACAAACAAACAAATAAACGCCCAAATAAAACAACAATAAACAAACAAACAACGAGCAGATGTTGCAGACACACGTACACACATACACAATGCCTATTGATTTCAAAGGCGGGCGAGAGAGAGAGAGAGAGAGAGAGAGAGAGAACAAACTGCCGCCTCAACGTAACCTCCTCCACTCCCGTCACCTTCAACGTGCGGCAAAACTTTATTGCATTCAGAAACCCTGCAAGCTCCGGGCTTCTCACTGGGTTTGGCTGTGTGCTCGCTGCCTGTTTACGTTTCCGTTCCCGTCTTGGGTTGGGACAGGACTCTGATACATTATGCATTTGGTTCAAGGAGAGCAAAAGAATTGTGAAGGGGGTGTGTTGTGCCGGCTTGCACTTTCTTCTTTGGGAACGCGAAGATGCATTATTTAGCATTCCGGGATATCATAGCCTGCCTTGGTAGGAGGGGAGAGTGTGATCAAGTTCCGCTTCGCAGCTCTTGCAGACGGACGGGCAGCTCTCTCTCTCTCTCTCTCCTTTTTTCCCCTTTCCGACTTTTCTCCCTTGCTGTGTTGTTGCTTCTTGTCTTCCTCTATGTGTGTTTGTCTCATTTAAAATGATAATCTTATTGTTTACTTAACCATTAATTTACACTCACTGTAAATGTACTGTAAAACGTGAAAGTGTGCGGGGGTCAGTCCGTGTGTGTGTGTGTGTGTGTGTGTGTGTGTGTGTGTGTGTGTGTGTGTGTGTGTGTGTGTGTGTGTGTGTGACAGTGTGTGTGTGTGTGTGTGTGTGTGTGTGTGTGTGTGTGTGTGTGTGTGTGTGGTCATGGTGATAATGATTATGCAGTTTATGTTAGTGTAGCTAGGACAGACAGACCTGTGCGGCTAATATCTCATTAGTCCATTAGTCCTTGGAAAGTCCTTGGCAGTTTCTCTCTCTCTCTCTCTCTCTCTCTCTCCGGCTATCCGGAACGATCGAAGTTGCTGCGTACTTCACGAACTTCGGAATCCTGTACCTCGTATACTGGTTGTTGATTTGCAGAATATCAGCTTTGTTATTGCCTGAACGTTTAAAAGAAGTCTGTGTGTGTGTGTGTGTGTGTGTGTGTGTGTGTGTGTGTGTGTGTGTGTGTGTGCGTGCGCGCGATGTGCTCGCTCCCACGTTCGTGCCAAAGCCGCTTGAAAGCTTTCAGAAAATCTCAGATTCCCGTGGCTGTTACGCTTGATTGGTTTGCAATGTCCCCCGGAAAGCTTTGAACCTTTTATACGCCTTTAGCAGGAAACAGCCGCGATACAATCACAACGATCGATCTCAGTACACACAATCAGCCGCACAGTCGTAATCAGTATACCCATCAGGCTGCACGAAGAGCAGGAAAATGCTTCGGGTTTCGTGACATCTACAACTTCCGATTTTTCCTAGAACTTTTTTTTTTCTTACAACCTTTAAGTATTCGGCCGTGCAGTCTTGACAATTGTATTAAAGGACTAGAGGAGAAGAAGTCGGACTGATGGAATGAGACGACTGGATCGACGCAAAAGTGCACTTGACATCACCCGCTTGCAGCTGCCTCATGCCAAATTAACCCGTATACGAAAAGCGTAATCATCTTGCAGCTTGTAAGGTTAAACCCTTTTCCTGTAGTGAGGATTGTTCTCTCATCGGAGATCTGGTATCCTCCCCTATTTTTGTAGCCTCCTCCTGCATCATTTATCAATGTCAGCTCCGGCCACGTGGGTGGGTGGGTTGGTATTTTGGCACTTTACATCTTTTTTGCACTATGACGGGGCGATTTCAAAGGCGAAGGGGAGGGAGGGGGGGGGGACAATGGAAATGAAAATGAAAACAACAACAACAACAACAAGAAAAGAAAGACCAACAACAATAAACAAAAAACCCGCCCCCCCCCTTTTTTTTTGGTTTCTGTCGGGATTAGAACCAGCTCAAACCCAACTCTCATTTTGTTGAACCAACCAGCCCCTCCTGCGGCCACAGAACAATTGCAACAGCTACCCCCAAAAAAAAAAAAAATGCAACAGCTACAACAACTGCAATGATGACAATAACCAAAACCGTTTCAATTAAAAAATGTTTCATCGTGCTGTTCCTCCCACCGATCTTCACCGACATGAATGCAAGAGAAAGATATGACAGTGACACTTTATAGTCTATTTTACTTTTTTTTTTTATTTTAGAGAGAGCGAAGAGGGTGGGGGGAGGAGGGGCTACATCCGCTTATTATCAGTTTTAGCTGTTTATATTTATCAGCCATACTGATAATTGTTTTTTAAGACTGCTGTGCATCACGAAAACCCTGCCTCGAAAGTCAATCAGAAGAACAACACCTGGGCCCGTATGCAGAACTCGAGGTTAATTTCACCCACGGCTACGGGCCTAACCCAGACTAGGACAAAAGAACCCCCAAAACAAAATTAAATAAAAAAGGAAGCGAAGAAAGAAAGACAAAAATCCTTCTGTAACGGCATAGGCACCTTGCCGGAATGGAACCGCTTCCTGATTTAAAAAAAAAAAAAAAAAAACCAAACAAAAAAAAAAAAAAAAAGAACATTTAACCCTAGAGCTAGTTTAGTTCGAGGTTCGACTCTAACCCGGGGTTAAACTCCCTAACCCCGACTTTCACAGGCGGGGCCTGAGGTTCAACCCGATCTGGACCGCTGAAGGAAAACACGTGAACTGCACGTTCGCACAGATCTCCATTTACCGAGCCCGGTGCACAACATAGAGGTACATCCCTGTCCGGATAGACATTTCTTACCATCGATTTCTGACCGAGTGTCATGTTCGCGCGCCCTTGATTCAGCCACTCGAGAGAACTTCCTTATGTCCAAGTCCTGTTGGTTTAGCAAAATGATTTTCCCCTCTCCTTGGCTTCCAAGACCGTCAGGTTTTGAAGTACAGATCAGCAGCTGGGACTATGCTTCACTCTTGCTAAATCTATATTCGTACAGACAGTGAAGGTCTGCCGATTGAAATGTCTGGTTCAGTAATGCGTTGCTGTGCTAACTGGACTTTTTCTGAAGAATACGCTAATGTTCTAGTCTTGTTTCAAGGATGACAGGAGATCTTGAGGAAATGACGATTTTGTTACGCACACTTATTTTGATTTGGAGGTATTATTGCGAATAATATTTGGCATAAAGTTATGTAAAATGACTTTGCTAAGACCTCCTCGCTGCGAAGGATGCTCCACTTGAAGATTTGTACTGAGGGTGTATTTTTCAGACTGCAAGACGATACACACACACACACACACACACACACACACACACACACACACACACACACCGACGACGACGACCACCACCGCCACAAAAAAAATACAACAACCACCAAACATCAACACAAAAACAAACAAACAAAACAAAACCCATAACCAAAAATAAATTCGCGACCATGAAGAACAAAAATTAATCAGTAACAGGAGCCTGATCGTCAAATCTCAGACGAGACGGAAACCAGGCAAAGAGAGATCGACTGAGAGACAGAAGTAAAATCCATAACCCAAGAAACCCCTCTACCCCTTTCGTAATCTCCTTCCCACGGGCAGGAAAATTAAAAACGATAGCGGGAAACAGGAGAGTTGAAAAATAGGGAACCGACATGAAAATCGATTTGGCAGAGGCTGCGGGATGTTACCGCTCCGTCCGCGTTTTGTCCTGTCTTCAAAGGAGACAAATTGCTTTTCTTGATACCTTCGTGGCAACCGAGGTGGGTTGCGAGGCGGCCAGTGCTGAAGGTTGGCGTAGTTTTGTGATGCGCGCCAGTTCTGTCTTTCTCAGGATCTGTTTGTCTCCTGATGTCCCTGGTGCTCCTCCCTCTCCCTCTCCAGGGCCGGATCAAGGGGTATAGAAGGGGGGGGTTCCAAAATTTTTGGGGGGGGTTTGGGGGTCTCCCCCAATGGGGGTGCAGGGGCATCAGGACAGCTTGAAAGCCTATGTCTAAGCTGTTTATCAAGGTTTGTAGACAAGATTGTAATCTTTTCTGTTATCGGCATCGGATGGGTGCGCTCCGAGGGCGGAAGGGCGGGGGGGGGGGGTACCACTTTTCTCATCGGATTTGACCATGAATAAATTTGGGTCCCGGCTGACATGGATTAAAAAAAACAAAAAAAAACGTCCATCTACAGGTACATGTCATTTGCAGGGGGGGGGGGGGGTTCCAGAACCTGTGGAACCCCCCCCTGGATCCGGCCCTGCTCTCCCCCTCCCCTCCACCGCCTCTCGTCACTCTCTGACGGACACAGCCTTCCCCCCACTTCCACCCCCATTCCTCACCTCCCATCCCCCCATCCCCCACCGCACCACTCCACCGCCTCTCTCTCTCTCTCTCTCTCACCACACACACACATTTTTGATACGCACGTAAATTATGCGTGTTTGTAGATGTCGCTGACAGACTAAAGATCTTTGAACCCTGCACTCCGTAGTGAAGGAAAACTCTCTCTCTCTCTCTCTCTCTCTCTCTCTCTCACACACACACACACACACACACACACACACACACACACACACACACACACACACACACAACACACGCACGCACGCACGCACGCACGCACGCACACACACACACACAGATGTTTCCCTGTCTTGGCTCACTTTCCCTTTTATTATTGGCTTTCTCAAGAAGTCTTGTCCTGATGTTACGTTATACATCCGGACAGCGATTGGGTGTGTCGATCGAGCAGACTGCAGAGACGCCTTGACGCTTGAAATCCCGTTGGTAATCGGACATTGCGCTCTCCTGATCTGGCATCGTGCTCGATAGCCAAAACTCGCGTGTACGTTAAAAGTGCCCTGCTGGCTGCGGGATTGACAGAATGAGGATGGTTTGAGAATAGTGAGACTTAGTAGGGCTTCGTACGGAGAACTTCGCTGAGCAGCGTAACCCACTTGCATGTGAATTAGGCACGTTACGGGTACCATTAAGCTAATCGCAGCGCGTTAGCAGCTCGCGGCCTCTGCCGTGTGAGCCTAATTTACATGTAAATGGGTTACGCTGCTTAACGAAGTCCTCCGTACGAAATCCTACTAAGTATTAGTGAGACTTAGTAGGGCTTCGTACGGAGAACTTCGCTGAGCGGCGTAACCCACTTGCATGTAAATTAGGCACGTTACGGGTACCATTAGCTAATCGCAGCGCGTTAGCAGCTCGCGGCCTCTGCCGTGTGAGCCTAATTTACATGTAAATGGGTTACGCTGCTCAACGAAGTTCTCCGTACGAAATCCTACTAAGTCTCACTAATTCTCTCAGCATGGAACGTTAGTCACGGCGTCTTTCTAACTGGGCGTCTCCCTTGTCCTAGTGCTGTCACGAGTACTGAGTAGGTCAGTGAATCCGACGGTGCGTGCTTTGCTGTCTCGTTCATATCAAATCAGTGTTTCGCTATAGCATGTGGACTGGGGTCTTCCTGATCGACTGCAGTCTTTGTCGTTCCTAGTTTGGATTGCGTATCTTTTACCTCTAGGCAATTCTGTACTTGAGATGTGTGTGTGTGTGTGTGTGTGTGTGTGTGTGTGTGTTGGGGGTAGTTTGTTGTTGTTGTTGGTCTGTGTGTGTGTGTGTGTGTGTGTGTGTGTGTGTGTGTGTGTGTGTGTGTGCGTGTGTGAAGGTTTTGTACACATGTTTGGGAAAGCCATGTGTGTGTGTATGTGTGTGTGTGTGTGTGCGCGCCAGTGAAAAGTAAATTGTACACGTGTATCATGGAGCTCTGTGTGTGTGTTTGCGCGTACGGGGAGGGAGGAGGGGTGGGGGGGGGTGGCGCAAGGTGTAGGCGTGGAACCATGATGATGAAGGGAACCGCGGAGATCCACGCAAACAAATCCATCGACACATAACTTTACTTCCTTCATCCCCCTTCTCATCCAACATCAAATCCTCCTCACTGTCTCCTCCCCATCGACTGTCACTCTGTCACTAGGTCGGCCAGTGCATGCAAGGGTGCGTGAGCTGGCATAGTATTATAGTCCTAAGGATCGAGACAAGGGGGGTTATGGTCTGAACAGATGGCCCCTGGACACGATGCTGTGATGATGATGACACTTCCCCTTTCTGTGTGCAGCTGCAGTCAGACGTTCTGAAGTCCGGCCCAGTAATCAGCGACAGACACGGAAGGAGGCGCCGGTCAGCGGTGTACGAGACTGCTGGTCATGCTTTGAAAAATAAAAGGTGAGTTGAAAATCTTAGACAAATGTTCGTCCAGTTCTCCGCTAATTCCATCGTCTTGTATGAAATGTCCCTTTCTTGTGCGGTTTGTTTTCTTCTTCTTTTTCATCATAATCTACCCCCCCCCTTCTGTGTGTGTGTGTGTGTGTGTGTGTGTGTGTGTGTGTGTGTGTGTGTGTGTGTGTGTCTGTGTCTCTCTCTCTCTCTCTCTCTCTCTCTCTCTCTCTCTCTGTCTCTGTGACAGTCTCTGTACTAGTTGTTGCGTTTTGTTTGTTCATTTGTGTGTTTTTTCCACAAATGAAAACGCTTCGCTAAGAGCGGCGATGTGTGTTTTCCCGCAATTAAAACTGAAAAAAACACCAACAACTCATGACAATGAATGACAATTACGCAATGGAAGAACACGAGGCTCCAACAGCGCATTCAGTCTGGCAACATGTTAAGACACGGAAATTGGCTGTAGCCGACTGTACTCTTTGCCCAGTGCTTTTCCTTTTCTTTTGTTCGAAATTTCCACATGACAGTTGTCGGTTAATGAGGGTCTGTAGGGACATACAGCCAGCAGTTTAATGCCACGGAAGAGACGGCAGGACCTTCATGCTGGTATGTCACTGACGCCTGGAAAGTCTGCAATTTTCAGATCATTTTCTTCTGATTCCCAGACGAGAAAGGGAGCAGAATGCGGTTGCAATTATAAGATTTGACATAATCGGTTCTCCTTGATGGACGCAGAGTGGAGTGAAGCTCTTCTGAGACTTGACGAGATTTTATGGGCATTTAGCAGGTTTGGGCAGATATGAGCGTTTTAGTTTGATTGATGTCGGTTTTTGTGCATGTATAGGTGACATGCCAGATGAAGCCATGAGGACAAGGGAAGAGAGGGAGAGAGAGCGATGGAGAGAGAGAGAGAGAGAGAGAGAGAGAGAGAGAGAGAGTGTGTGTGTGTTGTGTGTGTGTGTGTGTGTGAGAAGAGAGAGAGAGAGAGAGAGAGAGAGAGAGAGAGAGAGGATGAACGTCCTTTTCTACCACATAAGGGTGATATCAAAGACGGGGCAACGACTGAGAAAAAGCCAGCACATATAATTGGCCCCAGCCGGGATTCGAACTGACCACCCGAGCATTGAAAGTCTAACGAGAGAGAACGAACGAACGAACGAACGAAACTTTATTTTACAAGGATAAAAGATTAGGTACGCAGACCTGTCTTACATCTTGTCCTTGCTAGGCTACTGATATATATACAAAGTAAGCAAAGTAAGCTCTAACTAGGTAGAGCATACACAATGATACACACAACACACACACGACCATGCTACTACATACATAAATCAAGCAATACTAAGAAGAAAAAAAAAAGAAAAAAAAAGGGGGGGGGGGGAACAAAGGATGTGATAGGTGAGCAATGCAAACAAATCTTGAGGCGATGTTTTTACAATGTTTAAAACCAAAAAAAAAAAAAAAAAAAAAAAAAAAAAAAAAAAAAAAAAAACACGCGTGATGTGAATAAGTATTGGGAATTTTTTTTTTTTTTTTTTGCCCGAAATACAAAATCCTACAGAGTACATGTATTGTCAAGCCCATTACGAGCTGTCCACCAGATGTTTTATTAGTTTGGTCTTGAATAATCCAAGCGAGGGTGCTGATTTGATGTCTTTTGGAAGTGTATTCCATGCGTGTGCCCCTGAGTAAGAGAGGGAGGTTTTGAAAATATCTATACGAGGCTTCGGCACCACGAAATCGTTTCTCAGTGTTCGGTACGGCACTTGAGAGTGCTTGAATAGACTAGCGAGATATGCGGGGGTTTTTGACAGTTTTATTTTTGCATCAGTATCATTTTATTAAGTCTGAGTTGTTTTCGTAGGGGCAGGATACCCAACGATTTAAATTTGTCATCGGTGCTAAGTGAGCACATGCTTTTGTCTATAATCAGTTTAATCGCTCTTCTGTGGAGCGAATTTATTCTTTTAAAGTTTGCCTCACTACAGCCGTCCCAAACGGTGGACGCGTAGTCTATGTGTGGCTGAATATGTGCATTGTAAAATAGAGAGAGAGAGAGAGAGAGAGAGAGAGAATTTAGCTCCAGTTAAATTGCATCTTGTCTGCCGGCTGAAAAACAAATCCCACCACAAAGCTACAAATGATCAGATCGGAAGCTGCACCCGGAATTATCATCCCATGGCCACGGGGTGCAACCGAAATGGAAGCAGGTCTTTCCGGTACCACCCCACTTCAAAAGCAGCACCGCCAAGACAGAATGTGGAACTTTTCACACAGTAACATTTAGTGTTTCCATTTTCAAATTTGAGTTGTTGTTGTCGTTCGTCTCTTGGTCACACTGGAAGTTCAGCTCTGAGCATGAAGTCTGCTGTCCTCTCCAGCTCCCGCTGAGGGCCGTGCAATTTGGTGTGTAGAGGCGTTTCCGATGACCACGTCGTCATCCTCAGCTGATGGTATAGTGAACAGTCCTGGATGATGTGTTGTCCGGTCTGCTCGGCATGGCCACACGGGCAGAGGGGAGTTGTAGCCAGCTTCAGTTTGTGGTACAGGTGCTTTTTCAGTCTGTTGTGTTCACTGCGGAGTCTGAACACTACCACTTGGGCACGACGTGGAAGATGTAAAATATCGTCCTTGGGGTAGCGTGTTGAATTGACAGCCTTAATAATGGTTTGCAGTTCTTGTGTTTCCAACTGTCTTCGGGTTTTGGGCGTATGGGACTGGGTCATTTATCAACCAGACAATGACTTTGACTACAATGCAAAGACGAATGCATGCTGATATTTCAGACATATATGGCTTTACGTGCCATCAATCATCTTCGAAACTAGTTTTGTATGTGGAGTAATACCGCACTTACTCGTGTCCGTTTTGCCTCCATCCCGTGGTACATGTACTACAATGGTAAGACGTGTGCATGCTGGTATCTCAGCTATATCTCTTTACGTGAGAGCAATCAGCTTCGAAACTTACGTAAAGTCTTAATGCGTATGACAGGCATGCACACAACAGCTTGCGGAAAACTTTTCATAGAATACGCTGACTTCGTGCACCAGAATCATTCACCTTGTAGCATCTGAGACCATATAATTATTGTGGTAACTTGATCTGGTCGGCGTATATGCTGTTCTAGAAGTGTACCGCGTCTCAGGAGACGATGTTATTTGGCTGCGGAGTGACTGAGGACCAGTTAGAGGGCGCTTATTGGTGGTTATTTTTAGCAGCTTCGTTAAGTCCCGGTCTGTTCAAAGAAAGTCGGATTTCTGTCATACTAGAAGCCAGAAAGTTACAAAAACGGGCGCAATGGCGAACAAAACACCTTTCTACCTGACATGGGGCGGTCGGTGGTCTAATGGTTAAGAGACCTGTCACCAATGCGAGAGGTCACTCGGGGCAAAGAATATTTCCTTCTCGTATGTGGCACCCTTCATTCGGGCCGATCGTCGGGGGTTCTCCCCGGGTACTCCGGCTTCCTCCCCCTCTGCTTTGGAAATGTTCAGCCCACCAAATTTGAAAAATAAATTCAATTTTAAATTCCGAAATTTAAATAGCTGAGCTGACCCTTCGCACCACGTGATTGTAATGTGTTTTTGTCCGGTGTGTGAGAGAATGTGTGTGATTCACGTGAGCGTGCGTGTTGGGTTCAGTTCGCGGCGAAATTGGGTAAAGCGCCTATATAATATTATTATTATTATTACAAACAGCCTCCGAGGTTCGAAAGCGGCATTGTTTCCATCAGCGGCGTTACGAACATAGAGGCTTTAAGTAGGGCAGCACCCCGAAACCCTCGCGTCCATTGGACTCCACCCCGTGATGGTCTGCACGTCTCCTGGCTCTCCCGCCACGTCAACCCGAAATATCTAAAGGTTAACGAAGCGATTATGCATCTCTGTCGAAGCCTAGGCTCTCCTGTTCTAAGGGGTCCGATCAATGCTTACACTGATTACACCTTCTCTTTTTTACCGGACGAGGACAAAGCCAGTGGCTGGGGGAGAACAGGAAGCGTAGAACAACGGCGGTCGGAAGGAAAATCAAGCCTGTGCTTTAAGCGATTCCCACCAGGTTAATTTCCATCCCCTGAAGCAGGTTAGTTCGTGAGTGCGGTCACAGCGAACGCTGCTAGACAGTTAGTCTCGGAAAATCATTATCCGTGTCCTCTCTTGAACCGAAGCTTAATGCTTAGTGCACGGGTTTTGAAGCTGATCTCGTCAGTCTGACGCATCCCGGTCTCGATCAGCACTGTAAGAAATGACCTTCGGAAGCCGGGTGTAAATAAAAATAAAAATAAAAAAATAAATAAAATAAAAATAAAAAATAAAAGAAAATAAAAGAAAATTAATAAAAGAAAATAAAAGAAAATTAATAAAAAAAAAATAAAAAAATAAATGACTAAAAGTAAAATATAGATAAAACAAAGTTTTAGTCCACGAATTTGTCTTAAAGTAAAAGCTTATTAAAGTTTTAATTCTAAAATCCCCAAGCAAATGCATAAGTATGCTGTGTCAGTAGACTAAGTTTGACAGAGTGACATGCCGATGTCTATTTTAGAGCTCACTTGACGTCTAACACAGCCTCGTATCAAATACGACGTTACAAATCATTGTTACCGCCTTTCTGATTTCGGCACCTGTGGGACAATTTATAGCTCTGTAGATTTTTCGTATTGCGTGCAGATTTAGCTTGTTACCAGTCAGGATGGTCGAATGGTAGAGCGTTGGACTTCTAATGCTCGGGTCGTGAGTTCGATCCCGGCTGGGGCCAAATATTTGTGCTGGCTTTTTCATCGTTGCTCTGTCTTTGATATCACCCTATGTGGTGGAAAAGGACGTTAAACCCCCACACACCCACCCACCCTTGTTAGCAGTCCCATCCCCAATGTATAGTGCTCCCCGTGAGTAAAAAACAAACAAACAAAACAAACAAACAAACAACAAGCAAAACAACAACAACAACAACAGAACTTTTTACTGCCTTCTGTAACTACGATCTCAAACCCAGCGAAGGATACTCAGCCCCAGGACACATATCTGTGACAGAGATCTGTCGTAGACTCGAAAATAGCAACGCTGATCTCGTGTCCGTTTTGCACTGCTGTTAGCCCGGAGGCAAAACACCATTTTGTCATGTCGTGGCATTTATATAAACCATTGATTCCTTTCACTTTCCTGGTCTGGTCTATAAATATCTATAATATACAGTTTGGTTCCAGAAATGAATCGAAAGCGAGATGGGATTCCTGCCAGACTCACCTGTCATCAAAAGGGATAATGCTAACTCTGAAAGCTTAGCATGGACAATTTGCTGTGACAAATTTAGAATGACACGGGTGGAAACTTGCAACAGTGTGTTGCTAAAACGGGCGAGATTTGTTGTGCATTTCTTTTGAATAAAACACGAAAGACATTTCTGTAGGAATGTTATGTTTACTTTATAGTTTGTGAGAGCTGAATGAAAACACGGCCTGCAAAACTTTCACGTTGTCGATACACATGTACTTTCCGGAACTTCGGCGCTTGCGGTAATTTATGGTCGTGGCCGGAGACGGAAACCGAGTCGTATGGAAAATTCATAAGAGATACTACTGAAACTACGGTTTAAAAGAGACAAGACAAACCAAACACCCCTCCCCCCACCCCCCCAACCCACACCTTTACACACACACACACACACACACACACACACACACACACACACACACACACACACACACACACACACACACACCACAACCAACCAAACACATAAACAACTCCCCCCCCCCCCTCCAAAAAACAAACAAACAAAACCACACACACACACACACACACACACACACACACACACACACACACACACACACAAACAAACAAACAAACAAGCAAACAAAAACAATGAGAAAGAGAAAAAACAAGAACAAACAAAGAAACAACAACAACAAAAAAACAACAACTAAAAACTAAACAACAACAACAACACCCAGCAACAAGAACAAGACCAACCAAACAAACAAACTAAAAACCAACAAAACAACAACAAAATTAAAAATAGCAACCAACTAAACAACAACCGATCATTGAAACAAACAAACAAACAAACAAACAAACAAACAAACAAACAGGGACTGTGAACAGTTCAGCACCTTCAGAGGCGGTGTTGAAATCGGAAGGTCGCAGGTTCGAACTCCGTCAGAACGTGCAGTATACAGTGCTTTTCCAGAGCACACATTTTATGTGTGGCGAGACATGATGACGCTCCGCGCAGACGCATACACCACCACCGCTTACCAATAGCGTGTGTCACAGTGCACGAGCGCAGCAACCGTCTCTGTTGAAGGAGAATCTTACTGCGCCTACTCCCATTTCACGCCGTATAATCTGGGAACCGGTGCTGTTGATGCTTACGCTAGTGGGAGTGCAGTAAAATCGTCTCTTCTCACGGGCTATCAAAGGACTGTACTCCCAGTTCACGCCGTACAGTCTGGGAACCGGTGTTGTAGATGCATACGCCAGTACCGCTCGTTTCACGGAGCGCGAGTGCAGTAACCCGTCTCTTCTCACGGACAGTCAGAGGACTGTACTCCCATTGCACGCCGTACACGTAGGGTGTCGGTGTTGTTACTGCCGTCAGTGTTGTTACTGCGCCTAACCCATCTTTTTACATAGTGATCAATAGTCGGAAATTAGCCAAGTTTCCCGAAATCCTTTTTGAATAGTTAACCGGTAGACTTAGCGCCAGTCACGCCTGGCTTCGTATCGATTCAAGGGGGTTGAGGAAAGCTCCCGTGAAAATCGAACTCACCATGCCCCACGGGGTGTAGTCAAAATGGAAGCGTGTGTTTCGGGTGCTACTTCCCTTTTAAAGGAAGCGTCGGTAGGGTGGGTGGGTGTTTTGGGAGCTTAACGTCCTTTACCACCATGGTTGGTACCAAAGACTGGACAACGAGAAACAGGCCAGCACAAATATCTGACCTTTGACGGGATTCGAACTCACGACCCGAGCATTGAAAGTCCAAACACTCTACCATTCGGCTATTCCGGCTTCCGACTCGCGCCGCTAGGAAAGTTTTTCCAAAAAGTAGCACCTAGTGTTTCCATTGTCAAATTTAAGTAGCACCTGACGTTTCCAAAGTTCGGACTTGGCGTCAAAGTGAAAGAAAGGGGGGGGGGGGGGGGGGCGTTTATGAACCAGACGACTCTAACGGGTTACTACAACTACAAAGACGTCCGTGTGCATGCTCCTATTTTAACTCTATCGCGACTGAGGCTGCCGCCGCCTCAACACCGCCCATGCATGAGCCTGCCCCCCTCCCCCCCCCCTTGAAACCGCAGTAACCTGACCACATGTAAAAACAAAACAAAACAACTCTCAGACTCTGTCAAGCTAAGTCACACGCACCTGACATTTTCAACTGATTGGGCACTTTATGAAACATGGATGGAAAATTCAGTTTTGATGGGCGATGAGTGGCTGAACCATTGATCGAAGTGTCCCGTCACAAATGAGTTAAACATGCGGCTTTTCTCGAGAACAGTCTTCGTGGAAACTTTCCAAACAGAGTAGCCCCGGGAACGCTGGTGTCCATTTTGTCTGCACCCCGTGTGCCATCGGATACACGGATCACGCGAACACAAGTCCACGGCTCCGCCGTGATTGATTGCGTTAAACGCTTAGGCAAAGGCGGACAACTGAGTCTTCTCGGTAGTGGTTAAAGTTCCTGTCGAGTATGCGTGGTGTATGCCCTAACATGTCCTGTGCTGTGAGAAGAATGGTACAGATGTTGCGTAATGCGATGCAATTTGTTATCAGTGATAATAGTTAGATTACAGTCAACTACTTAGGCCTTTCTTCTTCGTCTTCTTCTTCTTCTTCTTCAACTGCGTCCGACTTTCTAGACGGCACAAGTTGTGTGCAGAGTGAATGCAGGTATTTAGCAGCATTATCTATACAGGGTTGCACATTTTCCACAGCGTCTATAGGACAAAGTGTCCTGGAAACAGCAAAGTGATAGGACACAGTGTCCTGGCCACTTAGTGGCAATAAAAATTTTAATAGGACAAATGTCCGCTTGAGGTTGGAAAAATAGGACATTTGAAATTTTTATAGGTCTATGTCCTGGGACCGACTTAAATGTGCAACCCTGCTATATGAACTTTATTGACACTGTTTCCTTTTATTTAGCAGCATTATCTATATGAACTTTATTGACACTGTTTCCTTTTATTTAGCAGCATTATCTATATGAACTTTATTGACACTGTTTCCTTTTATTTAGCAGCATTATCTATATGAACTTTATTGACACTGTTTCCTTTTATTTAGCAGCATTATCTATATGAACTTTATTGACACTGTTTCCTTTTATTTAGCAGCATTATCTATATGAACTTTATTGACACTGTTTCCTTTTATTTAGCAGCATTATCTATATGAACTTTATTGACACTGTTTCCTTTTATTTAGCAGCATTATCTATATGAACTTTATTGACACTGTTTCCTTTTATTTAGCAGCATTATCTATATGAACTTTATTGACACTGTTTCCTTTTATTTAGCAGCATTATCTATATGAACTTTATTGACACTGTTTCCTTTTATTTAGCAGCATTATCTATATGAACTATATTGACACTGTTTCCTTTTCCTCCATCATCATGTTGTGCTGCTGCTGATGTGAAGTGATGTGGGGTGTAGTGTTGTAATTTATTCATAGTACTGCAACATTGTGATAGATTTTTAGGTACGAGTGTACGAACATGTAAATAGGTGGAATGAGTGTGCATGGCCGTATGAGTGAGTGTTTGGCATGTTTTATGTTTTTATGAGAGACCACAAAACAATGTTCCTCTTTTGGAAATTTAATAAATGTCTTATGTCTTATGTCTTATGTCTTATCATCGTAAACCAGACTAAAGCTTTCTGTGGTGTTTATGCTTTTGCTTCACTGACTCTTCTTGGTGAAATTTTGGTAGAGCGTTGGACTTCTAATGCTCGGGTCGTGAGTTCGTATCCCGGCTGGGGCCAAATATTTGTGCTGGCCTTGTTATCGTTGCCCCGTCTTTGATATCACCCGTATGTGGTGGAAAAGGACGTTAAACCCCCAAACACCCACCCCACCCTTGGTGAAGTTTTAAGAATGGTTGGGTAAGATTAGGAACTACCCAAGACAGAATATCAAAACAAATGATTAACAAATTTACAAAACAAGCAAACGAACAATAACGTTGAGAGTGAAACATTGGAGTGACTGATGACCGATGCTGATGCTATCGCTTACACAAAAACAAAAACATCTCCACCACCACCACGACCCAAAACAACAACATCCAGACTCAGTTTGTTCATCTCTCTCTCTCTCTCGCTCGCTCGCTCGCTCGCTCCCGCTCTCTCTCTCATGATGATGATGGGGTTGTTGTTTGCACTACGGTTTTGGTGCTAATGTCTGCCAGGAGTTCCCAAGCTAAGCCCACGGATCATTCCTTGTTGTTTTGCAGTTGACGGGCTGGCGGTGGAGCGTGTCATAAGGATATGAACTGGAACAGGTTAACGAACTCATCGTCTGCTGCCGGGAATGGTACGTAAACAGAGAGAGAGAGAGAGAGAGAGAGAGTACACCCGCTTGATTTTTTTGCGCCTAGGTTCATCGTTCATTCATAATTTAGTATCTGAAGACTGCAGTGCGACGTGAAAATCTGGGTTTCATGTGCCTTCCCGCATAGGAAAACAAATAAACACCTTACGTACAAGAGAGAGAGAGAGAGAGAGAGAGAGAGAGAGAGAGAGAGAGATTCCCCAACCGCCCGAAGGCACATTCTCACAACTTGTTTATCATTTTGTTTTTGTTCTTTTTGGGGTTAGTGTCTGTTTTGCACATCCTAGATGAAAGAACTGTATCATTATCTTGTCTGTGTAGCTGCCAAACAGTTATTACTATTTCTTACCACACAGTTCAGAGTGTGACCCGGTTTTTTGTATGCAGGAGTCAGCCCATTTGTTAGTTATTCTGCTTTTCCGCTTCACTTAGTAACGATGCAGTTGGCTATCTTTAAATGCCACTTGACATACCTGTCACCCGCTTAACCGCCTCAAAAAGGTTGTAATCAAAAAAGCAAAAACTAGGTGTCGCGCGTGTGTACCTGTTGGTATAACTATCCCATAAAAGGTGAAGTCAAATGTATCTGCTGGATCGCGCTATAGGCCTATTCACATTCACGACACCAGTTTTCATACTGTCACCCAGTTTTCAGTCCGTGGCCCCTTTTCTGTCCCTGTTTGTATTGCTATCTTTGCTGCTGTTCGTTGGTGGGACAGCCACGCCAGAATGCCGCGCAAAAACATGAATAGAAAAGCTATGATAAGGGCGTCTGTGTATGATAAGGGCCTGTGTGTATGATCCATGGTGGCCAAAAATGTGGGAGTGCCGTATGGAATAATTATGGTGTCATCTTCCGGGATTAGCCGGTTAGGCTTGCAACCAGGACTACTGGCGCGGAGAGTAGGTTCGACTTGGGGGAAGAATCGTGGGATATCATACGGGCATTTAGCTCGTAATCCGTAAACAAGTGTTGGTCTCTGATAACACTGGGATTCAGACGCTCTGCGCAGAACAGCACCTTGTTCTCCGCCGCCGGGTCTGAAGGCAAGTACCATGTGTTCAGCCGAGTACTTTAGAAGCTCCAGCAAAGTTTATTTCGTTCTCGTTGTCGTTTTGTTCGTGTTTTACAAACCTGGACAGAATGATAAGAATAAGGGAAGTAAATTTATTATTAACGTGTCTGTTTCCTTTTGTTAGTAGAGCACAAGAAATCAGGACATGTGCTGCGGCAAATCTTGAACAAAGCGATGTTTGTCAATGGTGATCTTTAGAAGCTCCAGAAAATTTGATTCAGTTCTCGTTTCGTTTCGTTTCGTGTTTCACAGACCTCGAATAAATATTAATATTAATAATAATAATAAATTGCTTTTATATCCCAGCGGATGCTGGCTCAGAGCGCTCTACAATTACACAGACAGACAGAAAAAGACACACACACACACACACACACACACACACACACACGCACGCACGCACGCACGCACATTAATCAGAATAATGACAAAAAAACTGTTATTGTATAAGTGTTCTTTCGTTCTTTAGAAGACCACACAAATCAGCGAGAAAGCTTGAATGAAACGAAACGCGATTGGCTATTTTGCAAGCTTGCAGACCTATAACTTCTAAGAGTCTTTTGGGTGCTTACTTTTCACGCTTTGGGAGCTGCTCATCCTAATTAAGGCAGCTTTAAGCATAATTTAAAACAAATCTTCTCACTTTTTAAACATATATATTGTTTTTGCGTGCTGCTTCTGGCATATTCTGCGGTCAAAGCTGTCACGCATTCTTTTTTTTCTACTAATCTCTGCTCGCTGCGATTGCCTTGAGCCAGCTTGCTCTTCGCCATTATAGTTCACTCGCGTCGTGTCCTGAGTAGGTCATTGTACGCAGCAACCTACAATCATTGACTAGCGAGGCATAAAATGATGCCTTTTGAACGTTATTACCGCTTGGTTGAACAATCCTGAAGGAAGTTTCCTACGCTTTATGCGCGATATTGTAATACCGGTATTACAGAAGGCGCGTACAGAAATGATTTCGTTAGGAGGCCCTAGGGTAAGGTTTCAGCCAGAAAGTTCGATTCATCATGCATGCTTACAGGCTATTCGCCGTCCCACAAAGACACAAAAAACTGTTTCTCGCTCACTGGTTTAATAGGACATCAGGAAAACTGGTCCGTAAACTCAGATCTAAAAGGATGCACCTTTTGTGTCCGTGGCATTGACGGATAACCTCGGACGATGAGGTAGGCAAACTAACAATATGTTGCGCTGCGTGAAAAGAACTTTCCACCATCCACGCGTGGCGTCCAGGGGTAGGGTATGGGTCAGGTTTCGCTCCGCAGATCAGTTCAACAAAGACGTTGACGGAATATTGAAAGGGCTTTAATCAGTTTCTGGTTATGCATGTAGTCAACCGCCATCAGGTCTTAAAGAACAGCAATGCTGTCACCTCGTGCATGGCTGACGTGAAAGGAGACATGAAGAGCGTGTATCTGGTTACCCAGTGCAGTTCAGACGGACAGGTCAATTGAAAAATATGTAGATGAAGGCGATAGTGTTGTATACGTGATTACTACAGGACAACGCTGTGTTGAATATTTTAAAGACCGTTTTTTTCCCTCAAAGCATGAAGTCACGGTATAAGGGATTACAGGATCGAATATGACAGCAGCGTCTTGGAATGCGCACACTGACAACAAGCAATTCCCCCCCCCCCCATCCCCCGAACACCACCACCACCTCCCACCCCTCGGCACGCACGGGGAGTTTAAATGGAAGGTACACAGATTTAGGTGATGGTGCTGGATACATAATTGCTCCTTGGTAATGGTGCGTTGAATATTTTCTGTGAATTTATTTTTCAAAAACTTCCAGGATGATCTAGGTGTGGTTTGACAGGGTAGAATTTGACAGCAACTCCTTGGAATTCAGGTATAGATTAACGACACACTGTTGGCAACCCTATTGTTTTTCTTAGAATTCCCGGTTTGTTGACGGTGGAAGGTCAGCAACAAAGCAAGGACAACAACCACCAATTTCCCCCCCCTCGCCCCCCCCCACCTCCCCCCTCCCTTTCACCGTCCCCCACAACACAACATTCCCCACCACTTTGCACCCCTTAGCACGCTGATTCAGCCTACAAGGATGTATGCCTGTTTACACGGTGCAGATAAGACGAACTGCTCAACTGGAAAGTAGGTAGGTGGAGGCGATGGTGCTGTATACATGAGTACTCCTGGATAATACTGTGTTGCATATTTAAATAAAACCGCTGTTTTTTTAGAGACCCCAGCCAGCATGGTCTAGATGGGCTTTGAAACGGTCACACCGAACAGCAGATTTTTTTGAATGGTGTGTTTCTCTTCCGCCAGGCCTTTGATAGTTAAACCTCTGTTAAGCCTGTCTGTGTGTACCGTGAGTTTTGTTGCACTGCCAAATATTATGTAAGAGGGGATGTGAATAGTGTGTGTGTGTGTGTGTGTGTGTGTGTGTGTGTGTGTGTGTGTGTGTGTGTGTGTGTGTGTGTGTGTGCTTTAAGCGCAGCGAGTCCTTGGAATTTGGAGAGCAGCGCTCTATAAAAAAAACAATGTATTATTATTATTATTATTAATTTTGTGCGAGACTAACCACACTGTTATAGGCACGTCTTCTTTCCTAGAGAGGTACAGGATGCTCAGATCAAGAATAATTTCGTTAGGATGCCCCGCGGTTAGGTTACAGAGAGAAAGTTTGATTCATCACGCACGCTGACGTACAGGCTATTCGCGGCCCTCAGAGACACGCAAAGCTTTTCTTCCACCTCATGTTAACTGGGACATCAGGGCCCGCATGTAAAAGTCGGGGTTAGGGAGTTTAGCCCCGGGTTAGAGTCTTACCGCGAGCTAAACTAGCTCTAGGGTTAATTTTTTTGTTTTTGTTTGGTTGTTGTTGTTTTAAATCAAGAAGCGGGTCCATTCCAGCAAGGTGCCTAGAAGGATTTTTGTCTTTCTTTCTTCGCTTCCTTTTGTATTTAATTTTGTTTTGGGGTTTCTTTTGTCCTAGTCTGGGTCAGGCCCGTAGCCGTGGTTAAATTAACCTTGGGTTTTACATACGGGCCCAGTAGAATTAGGTTTTGTAGACCCAGGTCTAAAGGATGCACCTTTTGTGTGCATGACATTGACGGATAATTTCTGACGGTGAGAGAGGCATTTTCTTTCTTTTCTTGAAAAAAAAGCAGAAATTAAAAAACCCACAACAACGACAGCAACAACCACAACCAAAACAAAGCCCTTTCATTAGCTAGACGGGAGTTGACAGAGCCGAATCGTACAGTAATTTCTTGGAATTCATTTTGAGACTAACTACATTGTTGCAACCCTGTACCGTTTCCTCGAAGGGTACATGATGTTCTTATAATCACTTACTAATCCTCTTTGCGCCCTCTGGCCTGTAAAATCAACACCACTGTTGCCTATTCTGGGCTGTCTTCTCCAGAGCTCCCCAGGTAAGCTTGTTATCCTTCAGCTCTTTGTCGACTGTCCGCCTTCACGAGCCGGGGCAATCGAGCGGTGGAGCTTTGGACTTTCGGTGCTTGGGTCGTGAGTTCGAGTCCTGGCTGAGAGCCAAAACATTGTGCTGGCCTTATTTTTTCTTCTCGTTGCCCCACCCTTATGTGGTGGAAAAAGGACGTCAAACACCTAACCAGCCAACGAAATTCACGTCTGTTTTTATCTTTCTTGGCTTCTTTTCTGTCTGGGGACAAACTACGCTAAGGCCAACTGTTTAGACTGGTCTGGTTACGATGGAAGGTGTTTCTTTGATCAGGTGTGTTTCTTCATAGCCCTGTGCACTTAAAGTGATATTTTCACTAATAATTTTCTCTTTCGTCAGGATGCACTTTCACAGCATTCAAGATTTGGTCTTACTGTATTGCTTCAATTTGCCGGGCGTATCCAAAATCACGTTTCCCCAACGAGTTCCATCTTTTTATTCGTTTTATGCCAACACAACAACAACAACAACAACAACATCAATAACTAGATTGTTGTTTTCCCTAGTCCAAGGCACACCGAGGGATCCCTGCCCAAATGTACTATATAGATACAGAGAGAAAGGAGAGATGGTACGTTCTGGCAGGTAACAACCCTCGAATGATATGTTCCCAACTTTTTTTTTTTTTAACAGCGAAACAATAACAGCTGGACATACATGAAAACAAAACCAACACGTAGAAAAAAAGGGAAAACAACAAGAACAAGAACCAGCCAAGCAGTAACAACAACATCTTTTGTTTTATTACCCCCCCCCTACCCTCCCCTCGACTCACGTCCCCCGTCCCCCCCCCACCCCACGCAGCAGCAGACTGATTACATTTTTGTTCCAGCCTTGCGCGCGCTGTCTCCTGTCATTGACGCCTTTTGTTGTTGGCAACATGCACACTCGATGCTAGCATCCCTCCAGCGTTTTGTGCATCACTGCGTACGTGTCCCAGTCAGCTTCGGTGACATTTGCATGCAAGAAAGATCGAGACCCGGGCCTTCTGCCATCCGTCCACAGTACAGGCGCGCAATTTTCGGCTCATGCCAACCAGCGTAAAGAACCGGAGAGAGAGAGAGAGAGAGAGAACAGAAATATTAATTCTATCGATTCTGTAGCGTCCTCGCCAGATCCGGCCTGTCCTTGCTGATGACTGCTACGTGGCGTATGATGAGAACTAAGACTAATTCGCCTGTTTATCTTCCCCTCCAAGTGCCTTTTCTTGGCAGGCTGGACGGCAGCGCTCGGTCGCGCCTCCAATTATGGTTGGTAGACAGGGATCCGCTTTGGCTGGAAATCTGCAAGTTTTTCTTCCGGCAGATAGTGCCTTTCTGGGGGGGGGGGGGGATAACCTGTCTTTGACCGGTGTCACGCAGGGTAACAAACCCCGGATCCTGTTTTTGTTTAGGATGCCCACTGCCTCTTTGATGATTTTTTTTTTTGGCTCCTCCAACTGTTTGCCAGCTCCAGTGGTATTCCTCCCAGGTCATGGGTGGAACCCACGGAGGACTCGGAGACTGGGACAATTTTTATTATGCATGATGATGGGGATGAGGATGATAGTAAGATGATGCTATGGAGGTCCATGTGGTTTGGGACTGCGGGACAGGGCCGCATTCCACGCTTCCTGTCATAACTATCCTGCCTCTTTCTCGTTGCCCCGTCTTTGATATCACCTATATGTGGTGGAAAAGGACGTTAAACCCTCAAACAGCCATCCATCCATCTTCAACTAGACTTCAGCAGTCCACATGATAATTGAAGGGGGAAAGGGGGGGGGGAGGTGGCGTGGGGGAGGGGAAGGGGGCTTGGGGTGGCTGGAAGAGGAAGACGTGCAGTGCTGGATTCCTTTGAAGGGTACCACTTTTCTTTTCTTAGGCACCGGTCAGTCGGAATGGTTCTGACACAATCAGGAATATTTTGCCAGTAGTGCTCGAAAAGCAAAGTGTCGTACTCTGAAGTCTTTCACTTTCTTGTCATGCGGCCTTTTGAAGATTCAGAGGTCCTCTTTGGTAGCTTTTTGCCTTGCACGCCACATTGCACCCTGTCTGGGGGGATGAAAAGTCTTCAAAAGTCAAGGAGGTACAGTTGAAATCCTTTTAGAACTCAGTGTACAGTCTCTCTCTCTCTCTCTCTCTCTCTCTCTCTCTCTCTCTCTCTCTTACACACACACACACACACACACACACACACACACACACACACACACACACACACACAGAGTCAATAATTTATGTGGGTATTTATTTTCGTGGCTGCAGTCTCTTTACTTGTTTCTTGTTGTTTTGTTCATTTTGTTAGAATATCTGTCTGTCTGTCTGTTAGTGTCTTATCTGTCTCTCTGTCTCCCCCCTCTCTCTCTCTCTCACACACACACCACACACACACACACACAACACACACACACACACACACACACACACACACACACACACACATTCTGCTAATTCAATATTGTGATAATTCTAATTTTTTCCCTTAACCGGAAGGAAAAAATCTCGATCAGAAAATGAGTGCGCCGAATCCTTTCCGGCAAGCCTTACACCAGGAATTTGTGTTCCTCAGGAATAGAAACCCCCCAAAAAGCCTTCTGTAGACGGTTTATGCTCTTTCCTCCTGTTTACTGCTTTTTCTTGGCAGATACTGTTCAGCGTCGACAGCTCACGCGCTGTTCGTTTATGGCTGTTACGCTTTCACAGCCTCACAGTTTTCTCCTCTCGCGCGTGAAATGTGGGTTCTTCCTCACACTCTTCCGCACTTTTCTCATTGACCCTACACGGGAAAAAAATCATTATACAGCACCTGTTTCAGCAAACGGCTTTGAAGATAATGTGTTTCACCAGCAAATCTGTCAAAAAAGAAAAAAAAAAAAAAAGTTACCTTTCGCCGTTTGTACCTCTCCTAAACGCCCCGTTCTTCTCAGTATCCCCGACTGGTCATCTGTGCATCAGCAGTCAGACGTGACCATGGCGGTCAGATGAGAGCGAGAAATGTGGTCATTACAAAACAGGTGCCGATAAATAAATAAATAAATAAGCCGGACAAGGTTATTGCTACAGCAAGAACAGACATGATGTTAGCGGTGACAGCTACAGAACTGGTTTTGGATTCAGTGAAACCTGCTTTGTCAGACACCTCGGTACACTGCGGCACACGCCTATCTAACCATAGGGGGTCGTTGGTTCGAATTCCGAAAGGATGACAGGGTTTACAGACCTCTTTGTTTCCAGTTCCGCGCGCGCGTGTCTTACATCACTTTCACGTCACTTTTCATGGATGGCCGAATAAGTCGAGCCCTAAAGCGTGACACAGCCAAAAGGCAACCATCTGTTCTTCCTGTTACTCAAAGGGCCTAATGCCACCATCTTCATGTGCATAGGTCGTTCTGAGCTGTTTTCGTGATATGTATCATCACACCACTTAGATATCTGGACAGTGTCAGCGTCGTTAATGCTGGCACTGAGCCAAAAGAAGCGTACTCCATGACGCGGCGACCACAATGAGCGCCGGCTCCAGTAGTGTAACAGTCGTAGAATTTGAATGTTCGACCGCTCGCGCAAAGTGCAAACAACATTGTATCGCATAAAGATCTATACTAATCATCAAGATAGAGTATTTCGAGCATACACTCACGAGCGAAACTGTTCCATAAAAAAAGGAAAAAAAAGATGGCTTAGTAGAGATGGAATTAGCTCGTTTAAAAAACCCTGTATAAACCATCCGCTTCTTCATAGAGATGCGTTTTGTCTGCCACTACTCCGCCAGAGATGTTTTACCGTACCGTCTTCACACCTCCAGTTTGTTTTCTATATGCTCCCTCCTCCAGTCACCCCCCCACCCCCCCCCCACCCTCCCTCACCCCATTTTTCTTCACTTCGGCTTTACATCAGTTAAGAGCAGATGGGGGTAATCGAGGTGCTCCGTGCTGTGGTATAAACAAGACCTTACATCATGTGTTTCAGACAGAAGGAAAAAGTGATTGCACTTCAATGTCGTCCATACATCAGCCTCACCTGCCTGTTGTCGTTTGTCAGTTATTCGCTTAAGATACAGTCAGTGCTGCAGATCAGTTGGGGATGAGAGCTTTCCAGCAGCGCGATGTATCAGTTTGCGGTGCTGGGAAAACGAGAAAGTGGTAGTTCAGTAGGAATGTTGGTGTTCAGTGTATCTGTTCGTGCACCTGTTAGTGTGAATGTACAGGTTTCACAATACGTCCCGCCCATACGTCCGCACGTGGAGCCAGAAAGCACAAAAGTCCGTCCTTTCGTATCTGTGCGTCCCGTGCAGTCCAAGTCCATCATTTTAGCGGAAACTTTTGGATTGTTGTCATATAAACACTCTGATACTGTATCCTTGCGCTCCTGTGTGACACTGCGAAAAGAATATTGAGCAGTTTGGATACAGGCTTTTAGGGACAAACATACTTTCAAGATCGTAAACCTGTGGGGGAGCAACACTAACTCCCAAGATCTGGGACAGTGATATCATTAACACCGAAAACGCGCACGTGTTTAGTAGGTGAGACAGATGCAGCTCATTCAGCGTGACGGCATTGTAGGTCTGTGTCAGTGGGTTAACATCAGCTGAACACCAGAAGGACTTGGAGTTCTGTTTCGTCATTTTTAACAACGACAACACATACAACGCAACAGATTTTAACAGGACAGCATGCGGTTTTCTATGTTCCGTTGTCCTTCATACCTGTGAGGTGTTTTGTGGTACCGCCGAGTTCAGCGTGGCGTCATCAGTTGTAGGTCTGTGTCAGTGGGTTAAGAGTAGCTGAACACCAGAACCAATTCGTGTCCTTTTTCGTTCTTTTCAACACCTACAATACATACAACGTAACAGATTCTAATAAGACAGCCTGCTGTTTTCTAAGTTCAGTATTTTTGTTCTCTCAGTCCTGTGAGGTCTTTTGTGGGCGGCGAGTTCAACGTGGCGGTATCAGCTGTAGGTCTGCGTCTATGGGTTAACAGCGACTGAACACCAGAACGAATTCGAGTCTTTTTTCGTTATCTTAAATACCTACAACACACACACACACACACACACACACACACACACACACACACACACACACACACACACACACACACACACACACACACACACACACACACAGAGAGAGAGAGAGAGAGAGAGAGAGAGAGAGAGAGAGAGAGAGCTGAATAGGTTTTAATAAGGCAGCCTACTGTTTTCTCTGTTCCTAATGTTTTACTCAGACTGTGAGGCCATTGTACCGATGAGTTCAGGGTGTCGGCATTGTAGTTTTATGTCAGTGAGTTAACATTAACTCAGAGAATACCACAACCTATCCGAGTCCTTTTTCGTTATTTTTAACACCTCCAACACATTCAGTTCAGAAGGTTTTTAATAAAGCAGCCTGTGGTTTTCTCGGTTCTGTTTTCTTGTTTCCCTCAGACCAGGAAGGGGTCTTTGTACTGCCAAGTTCTGTTTTGCATTTCCTTCTTCTTTTTGTTGTTGTTGCTAGCCCAAAGTATGTATGAGGTTTTGGAGCGAACGTGGAAATTAGTTTTTCTGAAAGGCTCGTATTGGATTTTTGCGCTTAAGAATGGAGCTGTCAATCCGCGTCAGGGTTAGAAGCAGTTTTTGGTTTTTATCTCAAAAGTGGAGCAGAGAATGATATAAAGGTTAGGTGAGATAAATACTGACAAGTCACTGGGTGCACACTTGTTATTGTACGATATCGATAATTTAACTATCCCTGCAGGGAAACTCAAGAATTTACAAGTAGGACCATCGGAGAAAAAAAATAAAAAGAAAAGTTTCTTTGTTTTCTTTTAAATGTGTTTACTGATTGTATGACTCATTGCAAACATACATCAGTACAAATTATTGAACAAGCTGTAAACTTATGCTTTGCTTGGCTCTACACACTTATTTGTTTGTTTCTTTGTTTATCGTTTCATGGAGTCATGGACCTTCATAGTCGAAGGATGTATAGAGAAAATATTTTCTATGAGATAACGTTAACAAGTACGTGCATAAACAATCTCCCACGTTTTATCGCTGGAAGTTGAAAGAAAAGGAAGCGGTATAATGACTGCAAGCGGAAGAAGAAACACGTAGAAGCAACACACACAAAAAAAAAGAAATATGTAGAACACTTGCCTTGGACGACACATCTCACAGTCAACGTTTCGGCCTATGCTTTCGTCAGGACAAACAATAATAAATGGGACACAACTCTGTAAAACAAAGGAAAACTATATTTTTCACACACATTATATGAACACGTGTAATTGATGATAGTGAAAACAACAACAACAAGAAAACCCAAACACAGCACCCATCCTTTGGTGACAAGAGGCCACGGACTGTGTTGTGAGAGCCCAACCCATTAAAAAAAATGATAAAGAAAAATTGAGGGATTCAGATTTAAGGTCTTTCGTTCATACCCCAGAAAGTTGGTCTTGAAGCGTAGCTCTTTGTTGAAGGAACTATACTCAGAGTTGGCGGGACCCTGCTAGTGATTACCTCTAGCGCCTAGGCGACTGGCAGTCGTTGGGAAACCAATAAAGAAGGTGTAAAAGCCAATTATACATTTATGAAACGCAGAGGTCGGAATGGTATGGGGCAAATTTCCACAGCGGCGATGTCGGGGAAAATAAGTGTGGGGCAACTCTCTCTCTCTCTCTCTCTCACACACACACACACACACACACACACACACACACACACACACACACACACACACACACACACACACACACACACACACACACACACACACACACACACACACACACACACACACCGGTCAGCGGGTATTTAGTTTTGTGGCTGTAGTTTTTTTTTAAAGTTGCTTTTTGTGTTTCGTTCAGTTTGTTAGGGTGTTTTCTTTTGATTTATTATCTCTTTATTATCTTGTTGTTTTGCTTTGAACGTGACGATCTCATTATGCATAAGGCCAGAGAGAGAGAGAGAGAGAGAGAGAGAGAGAGAGCTAGTGCAGGTGGAAACTGTGGCACACTCGCGCTGACTAATCAAAAGTAACACTATATTTTGAGGAGAAGAGCAGCAGCAACAACAACAACAACCAAGCAGAGAGAGACAGGGGAGGGGAAGGGGAGAGAGGAGAGAGAGAGAGAGAGAGAGAGAGAGAGAGAGATTAAATAAACACGTTTCACTTTTATTTTCTCACTGGCACAGTACGTACTCCCATTACTGCCGCACGGATTACATTTCAGTACTTTTCGAAGGCGGAGTTTACAAAACATTGCCTGGGACAACCCCCCAAAAACACAACTTCACGGCAGGCTGCGTTTCCATGGTAACCGGGTTTTGTGCACGGAATATTGTAGAACGCGACAGTGCCAAAATAACAGAGAGGCCTTCGGATCAGATGTCTGTTTTGGAAGTTCGAGGGAAACTGAATGTTTTTACAGCGATGCCTCGTGCTGATTAGATACACCGTGACCCGTTAACATGGTAACACGCCAAGCGCTGTAATGTACTTTCAACACGCTGCCATTGCAGTCAGTCAGTATCCCGAAATAGTATTATGAGAATGTCATGCGGACGAGCATCCGCTTGTGTAAGTCGTAACACTTCCCGGTTCACGTCTTGTGTGTGTGTGTGTGTGTGTGTGTGGTGCCGGGTTAACTTTGCGTGCGTGCGTGTGTGTGTGTATGGTACCACTTCCGGGTTAACTTGTGTGTGTGTGTGCGTGCGTACGTGCGTGCGTACGTGCGTGCGTGCGTGCGTGCGTGTGTGTGTGTGTGTGTGTGTGTGTGGTGTGTGTTATCCATGCGTTTATTACTTCCCGGTTGATGTTGTGCGTGCGTGCGTGCGTGTGTGCGTGCGTGCGTGCGTGCGTGCGTGCGTGTGTGTGTGTGTGTGTGTGTGTGTGTGTGTGTGTGTGTGTGTGTGTGTGTGTGTGTGTGTGTGTTTACATGTTCAACCAGTAACTTCCACGGTCCGCCCCAGTAGCGTTGAATGGTTCGCCCTCTTCGTCTATAAACGCACAAAAAAACAAACAAACAAAAACTGACGTTCGTTTTGTGGTGCATTTCTGTGTCCATTAGACCCTAACTGTACGCATGGGCCCGTATGCACCGGGAAAGACTACGACGTAAGTCCGAAGGTAAGTTGGTGTTCCAGGGTTTGACGTAATTTAATTCCTACCAAAGGGCAACGAGAAAAAAAGGCCAGCACAAATATTTAGCCCTAACCAGGAATCGAACTCACGCAAGTCCGAAACTAGCGTAGAATAGCGTAAATACTGCATGGTCTCCGACGATAAGTCCTCTTCTCTCTCCATGCATCAGGCCCATTGTGGGTCTATACTTAGTCAAAAACAAATCGAACCACAAAGGAACGGATTTCTGTCATGGGCATGGACTGTTATCTTTAGCAGAGATGCCCTCCCCTGTCATCAGTACTCTTTCTCCCATTCCATGCATACGCATAGCAGCGAGACTGTACACTGAACAATGTCCGTAAAGCCTGTATGTTCGTAAAGCCGCTGGGGGAGCCGGGGTGGCCGAATGGTAGAGCGTTGGACTTCTAATGCTCGGGTCGCGAGTTCGTATCCCGGTTGGGGCCAAATAATCATTTGTGCTGGCTTCTTCATCGTTGCCCTGTCTTTGATATCACCCGCATGTGGTGGAAAAGGACGTTAAACCCCCGAACACCACCCACCCACCCTCGTAACGCCGCTGAGATGGAAAAACAGCCGCTTTCGAATCTCTTACGCTGTTTGCCAGACAGAATCATGTTTCATTTGACCATCGCGACTGTTTTTTGTTTTTTGTTGTTTTTTGTTTTTTGCTGCCCCAACTCTTTGCCAGATCCAGTGGTGTTCCTCCCAGGTCATGGGTGGAACCCACGGAGGACTCGGAAGCTGGGACAATTTTTATTATGCATGATGATGGAGATGAGGATGATAGTAAGATGATGCTATGGAGGTCCATGTGGTTTGGGACTGCGGGACAGGGCCGCATTCCACGCTTGCTGTCATAAATATCCCGGCATTAACCAGGCCCGGGAACGTCATAAGACGTGTCATACTAAGGGAAGCACCCCCAAAGTCGCACCCGTGAAGTGGGTGAAACTCGGCTGTGTGGCAACAGCCTCCCCATCGGGCCCATAGCACACCCGCTCTGGGTAGGAGCCGACCTAGGTAGGAAAAATCCCGCTTGCCTCGGCTGGCATTCGAACCCGGGTCTCCCGGTCCATGATCCGAAGTGCTAACCACTACACTACGGGGACCGGTCATCGCGACTGTTTTTGTGGCTTTGTGGCGTCTACTGTTAGAGAAATACAACTTTCTTTGAGCATACCGTCCATTCCCGAACGGATTGGGACCCGGCAAATAGCCACTAATTAGTCCGCAACCAAATAACGTCGTCTGCTCGGTACACGGTACACTTCACGAACAACAAAAACGCCAGGCAGAGCCATCACAATGCACAATGGTTTCAGATGCTATATTATGACCCCATTGACTGAATCTAATACACACAGTCAGCGTATTCGATAAAAAAACAACAACAACGTTTTCTACATACTGCTGTATGACTGTCATACTTATTGAAATTTTAACAACTTAAAAAAAGAGTTTGGTTGGCATTGTTAGTTCGATTGTCTCGTGGCTATGCGGCTAGTGTTGTTGTTGTTGTTGTTGTTTGTTGTTTACTGCTTTATTATCCCTTTCGGGAAATTCGGGCTGCCTCCCCCGGGGGAAGCGCGTCGCCGCGGTGCAGCGCCACCCAATACCTATCCTATTTTTTTTTTTTTTTACAATTTTGCTGGGGCAGGAACGCCGGATAACCCGGAGAGAAACCCCCGATGAGCAGCCCGGCAGCCAGAAAAAAAACCGGTATCATAGATCACAAGCTCGACCTGGGCTCGAACCCACGCTTCATCGCCGTGACATTGGTGACGGCCGTTCAGTAAGCGCAGCGGCTAAATCCGACGCGCTACCCGTTAGACCACCGCACTACCTATTAGTGCAATTTCAATTCAGTTCATGCTTCATCCCGAAAAATCTGCCTCAAAGCTGAGAGCCTATGTGCTTTCTCGAACTTGTGCTGTGCACCAGAGAGCACGGAATTTTGGGGGGCTGAACTGTAGACTGGATTGTCTCTGTTCTTTCATAAATCGTGATATTGTCAACTTTCTTGACGATAATTGATCATGTTCATTTCCATGACCTCCACGATTTTATCCTCATGATTCTATTCTCATCATGATGAGAATAGAATCATGAGGATCATGGTTAAAGCCTCTGTTAAGTCTGTCTGTGTGCATCACGAGTTCGTTGCACTGCCAAATTGTATGTAAGCCAAGGGGATGTAAATAGCGTGCGTGCGTGCGTGCGTGTGTGTGTGTGTGTGTGTGTGTGTGTGTGTGTGGTGTGTGTGTGTGGTGTGTGTGTGTGTGTGTGTGTGTGTGTGTGTGTGTGTGTGTGTGTGTGTGCGTGCGCGCGCGCGCGCTTTAAGCGCAGCGAGTCTTTGGAAGTTGGAGAACAGCGCTCTATAAAAGCTATGTATTATTATTTATTTTATTATTATCTTTACGGGCAGTTTCCTATTCTCCATGGACCGCTTCCGGCGAGACGCAGATCAAGTTTTATGTGCGATGATCGAAACTTCTACCTGCGTGACAGGCATTTTAAGCGTTGAGATCGAGTTTCTAGAATCTTGTTTGGAACTGGCATTGCTCTCGCTGAAAAAGGGGCAGGTCGATCACAAGTGTTGGAAGACTTTACCTGTCAGACACACTCGAGCCTTATGGGACGTTCGATGCGGGTTGGCGGGAATCGAGGGGGTCAGTCACGATGGCGTGTTTCTTCTGGTGCTACTTCGGCTCAGACGTTCAAGATCAGATCAGATCAGATTTATTGGTTACCATGTTTACAAAATAAGAATTTGGCTTGCACTTTCCCTTACATGGGTGGGTGAGTGTTTCGGAGTTTAACGTCCTTTTCCACCACGTATGGGTGATATCAAAGACGGGGCAACGAGAAAAAGGCCAGCACAAATTATTTCGACCCAGTTCGGGAGTAGAGCTCATGACCCGAACATTGAAAGTCCAACGTTAATGCTGTACTGTTCGGCAATCCCGGCTCCCCTTTCCTAACATGAGATACACATACACAGACTTACCACAAGTCGCTCAGAAATAGACACAAAATATTTCATCATACATCACATTACACATCCAATCATTTGATAAAGGGTAAGAACAACTTGTAAAGAATACACATTACACATCGCATTAGCTAAGAGGAGAAGCAAGATGTAGGCACTGAGATTATGGCATAAGACTGGAGCAAGTTTAAGCCTAACACTTGATGCAAATCACAGACCACAACTGCTCCTAGCTATAAGTATAACCACTTGTTTGGGATATTCGCATGCACACTCCACTACATTGTCGTAACGTACGGGTCAGTAAAAGTCGTTGTCTATTTGACAAATCACCACTTTCTTTCACTGACACCGACACACCGAAATCCAAAAACTGTTTCCAGTGATACTCACACTTTTAACAGAAAAGCCTTGGTATTACTTTTCATTCGATTTTTGTCGGTTTGAAATAATTGGGCCGTTCATACACCAGAGAACGACTTCGCACGTCATTACAATGCAAAGCTGTGTGCTTGGTCCCACTGCAAATGTGTGCCATTGCCGTAGAGCATTATAGGATGGGTGTTTGGGATTTTAACGTCCTTTTCCACCACGTAAGGACGGGGTAACGAGAAAAAGGCAAGCACAAATATTTGGCCCCAGCCGGGGTTCGAATGTAGAGCATTATAGCTGTCAATACGAGGCAGCACCAGAAACACTGGACGCCTTCTTGACTACCATCCGCGTGACTGAATGCAAGAAAACCCGGAAATCTGTATGGATCGCGTCTGCCGGCGGTGCCAGAAAAAGTGCTTCCACGTGTGGTTGCGTGGAATCAAGCGTGGCAATAACTGACTAAATATACATCCAAGGGGATATGTGTGATGGGATTCTCTAGAGCCCTGCTATAGGGTCATACCTTGCGTGCGTTGGCATCCGCTTCAGGGAATTCCTCTCGTGCAAGACCCAAACGTACTGTCACAAAAATCCTCACTTTGTTCCAGAGAGCAGACAATCTCTGGTGCTTTGGAATCCTTGTTTGTTCGGGTGACTGCAGCTTTCTCAGTGCGGCTATGTGTCGGTGTGTGAGTTTGGTTTATAACCGAACTTACTCCTTGTGGTTTTGCTTTTTTCCCGTTTTCGTTTTTAGCCTGTTTGCTACCTGACAGTAAGCACTCAGTAATTAAAAGTGTTTCCTCATGGGGGCCAGAGATCGTGCAACGTGCCACGCACAATGCACTCGGCTCTGCGGGCATCTGCAATTTTGTGGCATAGGTAACGTGCTTAGCGCGTCGTTCAGTTTGAGCCGCTGCCATGATGGTTATGTTACGTCTAGAGTGCGGTCTTAATCACGTACACTGCCACAGGATTGTTACTTCACCGGTGAACCGAGAGTAATTTTCCGCAAATTTAAGCTGTCAAACATTTTGTGGGTGTGCGCTATGCTTGTATTGCAGTTAGGCAATTGCCTTATGGCTTCGACGGCAGCTCAGCGTGCCACTGTTTTTTCTTTGTGACTGGTTTTTCCGTAATGTACAAAGATCCTACAGCATTTAAAAAAACAGCCGCGTTTCTTTTTGTGCTCATTTGTTAGCTTTGGGTATTTAGTTGAATCTGATTCTAAATCATTTTTCTCAAATTCTCAATTCTTTCCAAAACTCTTCACGTCACTTTGTAAATTGTCCTTCAGAAACACGATTACTGAACTGGATGGAAACTTCGCAGACCTGACAAAACGTTCCAGTTTACACACGGCACCATCCGGTCTTAGACTGAGACAAACAAGAAGGGTAGGCCATTAGGCCTTTTCACCATTTAACGGTACAGGTTTCGGTCACGATTTCACTGTTTACAGGTGAATCAATAGTCAATCAGCTGCTTACATTTCTCTGAAATTTTGCAGTACTTACAATACTTTATAGGTGTAAAACATCACTTTGTTTGTGTTGCAGATTCTTTGGCAGATGAACTATGACCGAGCGGTTCCAGCAGCACTCGAACTTTTGCGATGGACTCCGACAGTACGCATGTCTTCTCGGGATTCACGGACGCTTCCGTTTCCGGTGTTTGGTATTCGCTCCAGCGTCGTCTATGAGACCTTCACCATGTTAACACGGAAAATATCATGACATGGGTTATCTTCAAGTTTGGAAACTTTTGTCATGACCCTCGCCAAGCATGACTGCAGCGGGGTCATACAGTGACGTCACAACAGTGACGTATTTATCTGGTTCAGTCGGTGACGTAGGTGGAATGCCCTACAGCGACGTCAGCAACGACAGTGCGGGCGGCGGCGGCGGACCGATGGAGTCGTCCGTAACGGAAATGGCGCTGAGCTTGCTCTTCAACGTGTCCATGGACGACTGGGACGGTAACTACACCAACGTGACGACACTGGCGGCTGGCAACGACAGCGCCTTACAGTGTGACGTCATTCTGAAGGACACCGCCGAGCCGCCGCCGGGGTACAGCAAGGAGATGACGCTCGGTATATCGCTCATCCTCCTTCTCGTGCCCATCATGACCATCTTCGGCAACTGCGTCACCATCCTGGCCGTGTGCACGCACCGCAAACTGAGAACTAAAACGAACGCGTTCATCGTGTCGCTGGCCATCGCCGACATGTGCGTGTCCTTGCTGGTGATGCCGTTCGGGATCTACCAGCAGATGAACAACAAAGTGTGGGAGCTAGGCGACATCGTGTGCCGCCTCTCCTCCAGTTTCGACGTCATGATGTGTACGGTGTCCATCTTTCACCTGTCCTCGCTGGCCATCGACCGTTACCTGGCCATCTGCCGACCGTTCGTGCACGAGCGGATGACGACGAAACTGATCGTGGTTATGCTGGTGTTCTGCTGGGTCGTTCCCGTCTTCATCTCATTCTTGCCTATCATGAACGAGTGGAACAAGATCGGTATTGAGGATTACCTGCGCTGCGCCTTCCCGCCTGAGGCAAATGTGTGCAGGTACAGCTGTAAAACTTAGCTGTAAAGTTGTAGTGGTTGATTTTTTTTTATATCATTATCTGGTTTGTTTTTGGTTATTGTTCTATCTGTCTCGGTCTCTCTTTGTCTCTGTCTGTCTGTCTGTCTCTGTCTCTCTGTCTCTCTCT
>JACVVK020000153.1:0-22500 GCA_018292915.2 Batillaria attramentaria
TGGTGGGTCTACTAGAGACATACATGTCTCTGGGTCTACAGAATGACTAGAATGTACTCATCCACAGAGCATTCAGAAGAAAAAAAAAAGTGTTTGCTTAAATTTGAGGTCACACTCTACAGCCATACAGGAGGAGATGCTGGGGTTTGGAGTGTCTCGTGTGAGAATGTTGAATCGTCAGGAGCACTTGAGTACAAACACGCCGGACCGAAACATACAGGTCCCACTTTAAGTAAGTGTCCTTTTTTCAAAGGAAACGTGCTGGCACGATGAAGAAATTTGAAAGAAAATGTACTGGTTCTACCCTGCAGCAGAAACTCTGGGGCTCCCTACCCGACCTCCAGATGACTGCTGCCTTCATTGAAAAAACCGAACTTTTGGTCTGACGCAACCAACAAACACTGAACGCAGAAGAATAAAGAAAATGTGTTATAAGCTGTTTTAAATGAAAGAACTGGAAGAACATTTTTAACAAATTAGCGACGGGGACGTGTCTAATATATGAGGGGCTCTCACAGAGGAAGGGGGGAAAGGGGGGGGGGGGGTAGGTTGATTTGGGGGAATATGGAGTTACTGACATCTCTGAAAAGTGCAGAAAATAACCTTTCGTTTGGCATGGACAATATTTTGTAGCATGATGCAGGCCTGAAATATGTTTGGTGACAATTGCTGTTGAAAGTGTCCATTTTGAGAAAATAGCTGGTAAAAGTGACATTGGACATTGGAATCCCACTATGGCGTGGTCGTAGTAAATATTCTTTTTCACATATTATACGCTACATTTAGCACAGAAACTTTCACAGAAATTGTACATGTCGTTTGAGGACACGAAAACATGCCCCCCCCCCCCCCCCCCCCCCCCAAAAAAAAAAAAAAAAAAAAAAAATCGCAAAGCCACAAAAAATGACCCCCATCATTTAAAAAAATCCTCAATAGTGATTGACCGACTTTGTGCCCTTTTCGTGGGGACCATCACACATTACGTGGACCCTCAGCTATCAGTGTCTCGAATGAGCATGGTTTGACAAAGAAAAGAGATTGAAATAAAATTTAATCCGTTTAATTTCCAAGGTCCGTTATTCTGCAATGCGATTACAGCTGTTCACCTGTCGTATTACTGGCTGAATGAAAGTGTTAGGGTTAGTACAGTATAACCCATTTAGACACGCTTCGCCTAAACAGTCTTCATTATGTATAAAATTCAGACACGTATTTAAGAGGGTCCTTCATGCGGGTCAAATCTTTCGACGACAGCAGTACTGTACTTGTGTTTCCTCACAAGGGAGCAGTACATTCTAACACTGGAGCTGGGAAACCAGAAGTAAGTGCAGGTATTACCCACACAAGCAGATCGTTACAACGCATTGCCAAAAGAAACTCTCACAAGCACCATACACGCCCTCATTCAGTCGCATAAATAACAGTTGAGTATATTACGGTACTGTAATTTTTGTTTATAAGAACACTTACGAGAATAACAACATCAGCCGTATTTGTGGAAACTGAAAAAGGCATCACACGGTCACTAAAAAAAAAAGTTCTGTGAAAAGTCCCTAACAATCAGAAAAGTGTTAAAAAGTGTAGGTGATATGACGTATTACAATGATCATAATGACTAATGCTCCTGACGATTATTACATCACGCACAGTTCTCTCAAAGTACCATGCCGAGGTGAACATTAAACATTGTGCGATTCCTCATTCAGGCGATCGTAGGTGGCGTGGTGGGAGTGTCATCTCCTCCGGATCTGCCCCGGAAGTAGTTCTTCCAGTACCAAGGCACCATGTCGACCGGACCAGTCTCCTCGTCACACCCGTCGTTGCCGTTGTGCAGACCTGTTCCGGGAGACGCCATGCCCGGGTCCTGGAAACTGGCCGGCCAGTCCACGTTTGAAGGATAATCACCGCTTGTTTGGGTTCTGATGCCAGGGTTGTCATTCGTGGCTGAAGACTTTGGGTCGTCTCCCATGGCCAGCGCAGGGCCACCGGCGGTCATGCCGCCGCCAAAGCCTCGGTATCCACCTCGCGCAGGATTAAAACTTGTGTTAGGGACTGTACCTCGGTCCGAAACCAGGCGCACCGATCCGAGTACCGGCGGGATTCTGAGTCCAAAAGTATCGCCTGTTAGGGTGCAAAGAGCGTGGCTGACCAACAGGATTCACCTGGTTCATTCGAGGATTGAATACGGTGTGCGGTGCCTGGGGATACTGTTGCTGCATGGGCCCTGAGTAAATACTGCTGCCGCTCGGCTGTCTGTAGTAGCTGTTTCCCCTCCAAGGAAAGACCCCTCTGCCTGAGTATGACTGCCGTGGGTAGCTGAATCCACCGGGCCACTGGGATCTGCCAAAACCGCCTCGCCAGTTATCTGCCCGGAATCCGTCCCGGCTCCAGCCCCCGCCGTACGGGTCGCCCAGTCTACCAGCGTACTGAACTCTGTACTGCCACGGTCCGACGTATCTGCGTGGAATATTTCTGTGCCAGCTCCCGTCGCCAAACCAGTTCCTCGGGCTTTGAAATGGTTGAGTTGATGGACGATACCACTGCTGCCAGGCGTTTCCATAACGTGGAGGAAACCGCTGAGACGAGCAGAGCGCGCACCAGTCATCCCGCCACTGATCGCCAAACCCTGACTGCATTTGCCAGCTTGGGTTCCACCAGCCCTGCGTGTTCCATGGTCCCTGAAATCCCAAGGAGGAGCTGCCATCCCATCCCATATTGTCACAATCGTCAGCCCATTGGTCCGGACTCCACATGCCTCCGTCTGGCATACTGCTGTAGCGATTTCCGTAACCTTGCCACCAGTTGTTCATGCTTCCGTCCTGCCAGTTGTCTCCGAATCCACCGAGCCCCACGTTGCTTCTGTCCCACCAGTTACCAGGGCCGCCATATCCCATACCATCTCCACCTAACCAGCTGTTTCTGTCGTCGAAATTGTTCCACATTCCGTTGGGCCACCCGCTGCCGAGGCCATCCATGCTGGGGCCAGCAGGTCCTCCAAAAGACAATCCACCATACAGATCCATGTCG
The DNA here is from genome assembly GCA_018292915.2 of Batillaria attramentaria. Lineage (NCBI taxonomy): Eukaryota > Metazoa > Mollusca > Gastropoda > Batillariidae > Batillaria > Batillaria attramentaria. The sequence continues at coordinate 3,028 of JACVVK020000153.1, forward strand.
TCCGTGTCGCCCCAGAAGTTGGGACCGTACGCCCAAAGGTTGAACCACCTGTTCCAGTTGGTGTTGTTCCGGTTCATGCCTGGACCCCCGAAGCTGCCGTTGAAGTTGCTGGGATTGTAGAAGCGGTGCCACGTCTGCGAGTACTGATCGTAGTAGTTATAATTGCTGAGACGACTGTCGGCGCTGCTGCCAGTGGGTTGGGTGTTGCTGCCATCTCCATTCCCGAAATTCTGATCACCTTTGCCGTTGTCAGGTCTTTGGGTCTCATCTCTGTTGCCCGTGTCTTGCGTAGGTCCGACACCAGTCCCAAACCAGTTCGGGTTTGATGGCCAGTTTGGAACCCCGTTTCGGTTCCAGTCATCGAGTCTCCCAAAGTTCGTGGTGGGATTGACTTCTGGCCCGGCGCTGGGATTAGCTGTCGGGGGTCTGCCGGGGATTTGGTGACCGTTTCCATTTTGTCCGGGGAGTTTCAGATTGGTGCTCGGACTTTTGGTTGGGAAAACTCCCCCTCCTGAACCCCACTGCCTGCTGGGCGGGCTCTGGCCATTGGATGACGAGTGACCTGGTGGTGGGTTCTGACCTCGTGCCGACGGTCCAGTGTGTCTCGCTACCGACGGCTCATCAGGGGCACTGCTCTTTGAGTCCTCATTGTCTGTCTCAGTGGACGATAAACTCCTCTTCTGGAGGCGATTCTGAAGTCTAGCCGTAGCTGCTGCAGAGAAACGCTTCACTTTTGCGGGTGGGATGTTCTGTGCGAACTTTCTCTCAACCTTCTCTTCAATGTTCTTTTGACTGCTTCTCGCGCTCGTCTCTTTGATAAGATACCAGACAAGTTGATAGAGGCTCGTTTTGAACGAGGAGACTCCTCCTCGGACTTGTCATTCTGACTAAGTTTCTGGTCAGCTGAATCAACAGAACCCTCCTCAGCTCTCTCGATGGGAGCCTCCTCTGTATATGGTCCTTCTTGGAGAAATAAAACGAACTGAGAGGGTCGAGCAGGCTTTCATCCACGTTGTCACCCCAGTCGTTCATATCGTTCACGCCCCACATCGGGTTGAAGCCACCCATGTTCCACATAGGGCGGTTGCTGTTCCAGTTGTTCCACATAGGACGGTTGCTGTTACGGTTCATCCAAAACGGTTGGTTGCCGAACATTTGCTGGCTACCCATCCATGGTGGTCTGTTGTAGTTGTCACGCATTTGCTGGCCTCCTCCCATCCAGGAGGGTCTGCCGAAGTCACTGCCAAAGGGCTGCCTGGATTGCCAGAACGGCATCTGCTGGAGTCCTCCCATCTGTGCTGACACCACCGGCTCCTTACTCTGCTCCGCTTGTCTTCTGGCAGAGTCACTGCTGCGTTTCTGGACGGTCTTTTTGTCAGGTGTGGCTCCGGACGCTGCGTCATCCTTGGAGAAGGAGAAGTGGCCAGGAAAAGTCGCACTGTATCCCGATCCCCAGTCGTTCCACGTGTGACTCCCGGTCCATCCGTTCCAGAACATCATTCTCTGGCGCCAGGAGTTTGAGCGTTGGAACATTCCCCAGTTACTTCTCATACCGTGCATTGGCCATGTTCCCATTCCACCGTAGCCGCCCATCTGTCGAGATATCTCTGACTCGGGAGTTTCTGAGTTCTCGGTCTTTCCGTTTGGGCTTGATGTCCCAGAGCTGCGTTTTTGCATTCTTCTGCTTGGTGCTCCCTTGGCATACGAAAAAGGGTTAATCTGCCACCAAAACTGTTCATGTTCCTATTCCACTGGCGACCATTGTTCCATCGGGTCCTGTCCATTTGCGAAGGCCAGTTCCAGTTTTGCTGCCAGCTATTCATCTGCCACATCGGTTGGTTGCCAAATGAATTCGAACCCATCATTCCAGGAAATCGTGGATAAGAGCTCTGAAAACCTGGCTGCCCAAGAGTGCTTCGTTTTGATCTTTTCGCGGCATCAGCAGACGACCCATCATTCTGCTGAGCCTCATCTTTGTCGGGTACAGAATCAGCTTTCTGTTCTCGTGTTTCTGGTCCGTCAGACGAAGACTGGTCGTCTTTGGAATAGGCGAAAGGAAAGTTGCCACCATCATACATTCCACGCCAGTTGTTGTTCCAGCCGAAGTTGTAGTTGTTCCACATGTTGAACATATCGTAGCTCATCCACCATGGCCAGTAGTTGTAACCCATCATGTTGTAATTCGCCCAGTAGGGCCAGTTGTTGTAGAATCGGCTGTACTGGTAGTCAGAGCCTGGATAGAAACTATTTCCACTGAAGAAGGCAGCGTTTCTTTTAGACCTCGCACTGGACTCAGAATCTGAAAGAGGGGTTTCTTCAACTTTTTCTGATTCTTCTGTTGTGTCAGCCTCCGTCTGCTGCCCGATGGGAGGACTCACTGGCGCTTGTTGTCCACCGGGGGATGAATAATCGTTTGGAGAAGGGCTGCCGAAGTTGTTCCACGTGGGATAATAACTGTTCCAGCCACCGTTCCACATGCCTGGGTTGTCATTCCACATTCTGCTGTTGTACGTGTTCCACATTCTGCTGTTGTATGGGCTCCACATTCTGTTGTTGTACCACATTCTGTTGTTGTACGGGTTCCACATTCCACCGAAGCTGTTCCTCATTCCGTTGTAGCTGTTCCAGTTTCCGTTATTGTAATTCCACATTCCGTCATAATTCCATGATGGACTGTAGGAGTTCCAGCCCCGGTTCATCCACTGAGGCCAGTTGTAGTTGTTCAATCTGTTGTTCATGTTCCAGTTCTGACTTCGCCTCCACCATCGTGGCCAGCTACCGGTATATCCACTGTACATGTTTTGCCAAAGCCGCCAGTAGTCATTATTGGTATTTTGAAAAACACCATTGCCTGACATCTGTTTAGATGTACTAGGCTCAGAGTCAGGGTCCGTCTGCTTGTCCTCTTTGGTGTCATCCTTTCTTTCCTCCTCACTTTCTTCAGCACTTCTTTTCTGAATGTTTGCTTTGGAGTTGTCAGTGTCTGGTTGTTGGAAAAATGAAAAGGAAGGATAAGGTCGGTTCATACTGCCTTCATTGAAGTTGTTAAAGGAGGGGTTAAATCCACCAGCTCCGTTGAAGCTGTCACGCCACATCCACCTGTTCCTGTTGTCCATCTGAGGATTCCACATGAAGTTGTTCCTATTCATGCCCATCCAGCCTGGGTTGTAAAACCCGTTTCTGTTTCGGTTCATCCACTGGGGGCCAGCCTGCCGTTTCAGACGTCTGCCTTTCGAACTGGATGATCCCGTCTTCGCACTTCGCCTGAACAGATTGCGTGGAATGCTGGAGGACCCGAAAGAAGACTGGGCACCTTGGGGGAAGACGTTTGGTCCTCCAGGTGGGTATCTTTCTTGCCCACCAAATGGGTTGCTTCTTCGGTTGTCGAAAAAACCGCCTTGTGGGAATCTCATGCCTTGCCTACCGAAGCTTCCTTGCGGAAAGTCCATGCCTTGTCCAGTAAAACCATTTTGTGGGAACCCCATACCTTGCATGCCGAAGCCACTTTGTGGGAAGCCCATACCTTGACCAGGGAGTCTATTTCCTGGATAACTGTCACCGAAACCCATATTCTGGTCGTTGTTCCAGCACTGACTTTGATCTCTCCAGCAATTCATCTGACGCCAGAAGTCCTGTGAGCCCCACCCTTGAGACGGATAGCCAGCACCCATCATTCTTGATACCTTGTCTGCATTTTCGTCTTCTTTCTCTGTGCTCCGTTTGAAAACTGAATGCTGCCCGCCAGCTGAAGGACTGCGTCCATTCTGTGAGAAGGAATAGGGACTGAAACCACCATAACCGTTCCACATCGGGTAGAAGTTCCAGTTGTTCCAGCGAGGCCAGTATCTGTAGTTGTTCCACATGTTCCACCACCCAGGCATGTAATAATTGTAGTAGCCACCCATCATCCTTGAGACTCGTTCATTTTGTCTTTTTCATCAGTGCTGCGTTTTGAGAGGATGTGCTCCTTTTCAGAGTGTCCCCTTTTGCGTAATAATACGGGAAGTGGTTCCCATAGTTGTTCCACATGTTGTAATAATAGTTCCAGTTCCAGCGAGACCAGTACTGGTAGCTGTTCCACATGTTCCACCACTGAGGCCGGTAGTAGTTGTAATTCCCGCCAATCATGTGGGATACGACGTCCTCTTCATCATCTTTAGATGCACTACGTTTGAAAATGGGATGCTGTGGACTTTGAGCAGACCCTGGACGACTGTCTCCTTGTGAGAAGAAGTATGGGTTGTATCCGCCGTAGTTATTCCACATGTTGTAATAGTTCCAGTTGTTCCAACGGGGCCAGTACCCAGAGTTCCACCACCCAGGCATGTAGCCACCCATCATCTGAGATACTTTGTGACTCTCTTCATCAGGGTCTGCGCTGCGCTTGTGAACTGAGTGTTTCTGGTCAGTGGAACCACCCTGTGAGTAAACGTAGGGATAGTAGTCACCATAGTTCCACCGGGGCCAGTATCTGTAGTTCCACATGTTCCACCACTGAGGCATGTGACCACCATAACCTCCCATCATTTGAGATACTTTCTGATTCTCGGCACTGCGCTTGAAAACGCTGTGTCTCTGTTCAGTGGAACCGTCTTGGGAATAGAAGTAGGGATAATAACCACCATAGTTGTTCCACATAGGGTAGTAGTTCCAGTTGTTCCATCGAGGCCAGTGTCTGTAGTTCCACATATTCCACCATTGAGGCATGTAACCACCATAGCCTCCCATCATTCTGGATGTTTGTCGATCTGCCCCGTCCGCGCTCCGTTTGAATGCTCCGTGCGTCTGGTCACTGGAACTATCTCCTTGTGAAAACAAGTAACTGCCATAGTTGTTCCACATGGGGAAATAGCTCCAACGGTTCCAGCCAGGCCGGTATCTGTTCCACATGTTCCACCACTGAGGCCGGTAGTAGTTGTAGTAACCGCCCATCATTCTGGATATTTCGTCGTCTTTTTCTTGTGCCTCTGCGTTACGTTTATTGATAGAATGCTTCCCTTCACCAGAGCTGCCACGGCCTTCATCTTCTTGGGCGTAGAAGTATGGGTACGGACCATAACCGTTCCACATCCAGTTGTGTCTGTTCCAGTCGTTCCACTGAGGCCAATACCCGTAATAGTTGTACCACCACTGCGGCCAGTTGCCCATCATCTGAGCTGTCTTTTCGTTCTTCATCTCAGCGCTGCGTTTGAAAACTGAGTGTTCGGTAGATGCTGAATCGCCTTTGCTCTGGCCATCTGCTGTGGAATAGTGAAATGGAAAATATCCTCCACGGTTCCACATCCAGTTGTAGCTGTTCCAGTTGTTCATTCCAGGCCAGTAGCTGTAATAGTTGTTCCACCAGGGAGGCCAGTAACCTGTATAGCCTCCCATCATGTTGGCTACGTTGTCTTTCTGCTTGTTTGCTCGGTCAGCGCTGCGTTTGGAGACTGGCTGTGTTCTCTCTGTCGTCTCCGCCGTCTTGGAGAAGAAAGGAAAATAGCCGTGATAATTGTTCCTCATCCAGTTCCAGTTGTTCCACCCTGGCCAGTTCCCGTAGTAGTTGTACCACCACTGTGGCCAGTTGCCTCCGAAACCACCCATCATTTTCGACGTTTGCTCGTCATCTGCTTTTTCCCCAGCACTGCGCTTGAAGACATTGTGCTGGGTTTCTCTGGAACGGTCTCCTTGTGAGTAGAAGGGGAAGTACCTGCTGTGGCTGTTCCACATCCAGTTGTAATTGTTCCATTGGTTCATCCAGGGAATGTTACCATAATAGCCACCTGACCAACGTGGCCAGTAACCGCCATAACTGCCCATCATTCTTGCGACCTTTTCATCATTCTCCTGCGCGTCCGTGCTGCGTTTGAACACTGGATGCTGGGCACTGTCTGCATCTGCGGGACCTTGCCCTCTGGCATAAAAGAATGAATCGTATGGGAAGTTGCCGCCATTGCTGTTCCACATGTAGTTCCAGTTACTCCACTGAGGCCAGTATCTGTATCTGCTCCACATGTTCCACCATCCAGGCATGTAGTAACCGCCCATCATCCTAGACACTTGGTCGTCCTGCTGCGAACCGTCCACGCTGCGTTTGAACACTGGGTGTTGTGTGTTGGCGCCACGATCAGACCGGTTTTCTCGAGAGTAGAAGAATGGATAGTACGGATAGTTACCCCCACGAAGTTGTTCCACATCGGCCAGAAGTAGCTGTTGTAGTTCCACCACATCGGCCAGCTGCCTCTATATCCACCCATCATTCTGGACGTCTCAGCGTCATGTTCCCCTTCTTGAGCGCTTCTTTTGAATACGGAGTGTTCCTGGTCTTGGGAATTGGCTTGGGATCCGTCTTGGGAATAAGAGTTAGGGAAATAGTTCCAGCCCCAGTTCCAGCGATTCCAAGAATTGTAGCGGTTCCACATGTTCCACCACTGAGGCCAGTAGTAGTTATAGTAGCCGCCCATCATTTTGGAAACTCGCTGAGTTTGGTCCTGCTGTTTCGAGCTGCGTTTGAAAACAGAGTGACGCGGATTTCCTGTGGAGCCAAACTCTTGATCTTCACGAGAGTAGAAAAAGGGATAGTTCCATCCGTAGTTGTTCCACATGTTGTTAAAGTTCCAGTTGTTCCAGCGAGGCCAGTACCTGTACATGTTCCACCACTGTGGCCAGTAACCATAGCCACCCATCATTCTGGACAATGGCTTTTCATCTTGGCTGTCAGCACTGCGCTTGAACACAGGGTGTTGTTCGTGTGGCGGACTTGCTTGTTGATCCTCTCGCGAGTAGAAGTAAGGAAAGTCACGCCCGTAGTTCCACATCCAGTTGTAGTTGTTCCACATAGGCCAGCGTGAGTAGTAGTTGTTCCACCACCGAGGCCAGTAGCCGCCATAGCCTCCCATCATCCGGGATGTCTCATCCTCAGTGCTGCGTTTGAAGACTGAATGTTGCTGGTCATCAGAAGGACTTCCACGCTGATACCCTTGGGAAAAGTACGGAGAGTAGCCTCCATAAGTCCCCATGTAGTTGTTCCAACTGTTCCAGCGAGGCCAATACCTGTATCTGTTCCACATGTTCCACCATTGAGGCCAGTAGTTGTAGTAGCCGCCCATCATTCTGGATACGTCATCATCCTCTCCTGGTCGTTAGTACTCCGCTTCTCAACAACATGCTGCTTATCGTTCCCGTTATCTGCATCGTTCTTATCTCCCTCAGTACTGAAGTAGGGGAAGTAACCGCCGAAATTGCTGTTCCACATCCAGTTGTAGTTGTTCCAGCCGTTCCGTCTGGACCAGTAGTTGGAGAACGAGTTCCACCAATTTGGCCAGTTGCTGCCAAACCAACCCATCATTTTGGACACTTGCTCTGGATTCTCGTCCGCACTGCGTTTGGATACGGATGGTTGAACATCCGAGTCAGTCTCCTCCCTTGAGTAGTAGGGGAAGTAGTTGCGACCGTAGTTCCACATCCAGTTGTAGTTCCAGTTGTTCCACTGTGGCCAGTAGTAGTAGTTGTTCCACCAGTGAGGCCAGTAGCCGCCCATCATTCTCGAAACGTCTTTCTCAGTTTCTTCTCTGTCTGCACTGCGTTTGAAAACTCTTTGGCGACTTTCTTGTTGGTCGCTTCTTGAGTAGTAGGGGTAGAAACCGCCGTAGTTATACCACATAGGGTAATTCCAGTTGTTGTTCCAGCGAGGCCAGTATCTGTAACTGTTCCACCATGGAGGGCTGTAGTAATTATTGTAGTAGCCACCCATCATCTTGAGACTTCAGCATCTTTCTCTGGTTTGTTTGCATCTCTCTTGGACAGTACGTGATCGTTGATCAGGGGTTTTCCATGACTGGCTGTCTCCTTTGGAGTAAAAATATGGCCAGTTGCTTCCGTATCTGTTCCACATCCAGTAGTAGTCGTTCAGGTGTTCCACATAGGCCAGTAGTTGTTCCGCAGTTAGGCCAGTAGCCTCCCATCATTCTTGCAGTGGTTGTTCGCCTTCAGTCTGTGTGTCTGCACTTCGTTTGGACAGGACATGCTCTTTCTCCACGTCACTCTTGTCAGCAGAAGAGTAGGAGTAAGGGCTGTTCCACATGTTGAAGTGGTTCCACCCGTTCCAGACCAACTATCCCAGTACCTGTAGTTGTTCCACAATCCAGCCTGGCCAGTACCTGTAAGTTGTTCCACCACTGCCACTGAGGGCGGTAGTAGCTGTAATAGCCGCCCATCATTCTGGATACTTTGTCATTGCCGTCATCATCAGCACTGCGTTTTGGACATGACATGTTCCTTGTCGCTGGCTTCTTTTTCGCCATCTTCCCTAGAATAGTAAGGATAGTAAGCTGCCGTAATTGCTATACATGTTCCAGTTCCACCCAGGCCAGTACTGTATCTGTTCCACATGTTCCACCACTGGGACCAGTAATTGTAGTAGCCACCCATCATTCTGGAAACTGTGTCCACTCTGCTGGCTTTCGCTGCTGCGTTTTTGACAGAACACGGTGTCTGTCTTGTGAGCCGCCGTCTTTCGAGAAGTATGGATGATAGCCACCGTAGCTGTTCCACCATGTAGTTGTTCCAGCCAGGCCAGTATCTGTGCATGTTCCACGTGTTCCACCACTGAGGCCTGTAATAGTTGTAATAGCTCCCATCATATTGGACACTTTGTCACCTGCGTTTTGTGCGTCAGTGCTGCGTTTGGACATAACACGTTCAGTATTACGGCCAGGCTGGTTCGTCTTCCGAGAACGAGTACGGAAAACCCTTCCACATCCAAGTTGTAGTTGTTCCAGTTGTACCAGTAGTTCCACTGTGGCCAGTAGTAGTTGTTCCATTGGTCAGGCCAGTAGCCCACCATAGCCGCCCATCATTCTAGACACTGGCTCGTTCTCTTTTGGGTTGGTGTGCACTTCGTTTGGTGACGACTCGTGGCTCTTCTGTTGAATCGTAGTCACCTTGTCCGCTCTGCCAAAAGTAATACGGGAAATATCTGCCGTAGGTGTTCCAGTGTGTTGAAGTTACCGAAGTTCCACTGGGGCCAGTATCTGTTCCAGTACCACATGTTCCACCACTGAGGACGGTAGTAGTTGTAGTACTTCCCATCATTCGGGGGAAACTTGGTCATTGCTGTCCTGCTTTATCTGCGCTACGCTTTGTGAGGACATGTTCCCTTTCACTATCACTGCGTCTTTTTGAGTAGTATGGGTATGAACCACCATAACTGTTCCACATCCAGTTGTAGTTGTTCCAGCGAGGCCAGTACCTGTAGCTGTTTCCACATGTTCCACCACTGAGGCCAGTTGTAATTGTAGTAGCCACCCATCATTTGGGAAACTTTGTCAGTGTTGTCTGCGCTGCGCTTCGAGGTAGGACATGTTTCCCTTCCACTGTCACTGCCGTCTTTTGAGTAGTATGGGTAGGAACCACCATAATTGTTCTCACATCCATGTTGTAGTTGTTCCAGCGAGGCCAGTACCTGTAGCTGTTACCACATGTTCCACCACCTGAGGGCCAGTTTGTTGTAATAACCGCCCATCATGTTGGAAAACCTGGTCACTGTTTGTCGTCATCTCCTGTGTTAGAACTGCGTTTTGAGAGAACGTGTTCCTTTTTCGTGCTGCCATCTTTGTTGTCCTCTCTAGAGTAGTACGGGTTGAATCTGCCCGTAACTGTTCCACATCCAGTTGTAGTTGTTTCCGATAGTTCCACTGAGGCCAGTATTTGTAGTAGCTGTTCCACCCTTGCGGCCAGTAGCCTCCGTAGCCGCCCATCATTTTGGCTGTTCTCTTTGCCGTGGCCTTTTCCATCCGTGCTGCGTTTGAAAAGTGTGCGTTGTCGGGTCACCTGTCCTGGCCCTGGCGTCCACCATCTGGGAATAGACGAAAGGGTAGTTTCGTCCGTAGCTGTTCCACATGTAGTTGTAGTTCCAGTTAGGCCAGTATCTGTTCCACATGTTCCACCACTGAGGCCAGTAACTGTTGTAGAAGCCACTTCCCATCATTCTGCCGACTGATTCCTCATCTGGACGACTGTCGGCACTGCGCCTGAACATGGAATGTTTATTCTCATTCGCCTGATCGCCTTGTGAATATGAGTAGGGGTAGGACATGCCGTAGTTGTTCCACATCCAGTTGTAATTTGTTCCAGCTTGGCCAGTACCTGTAGCTGTTCCACATGTTCCACCAGTGCGGTCCGTACCCGCCCATCATACGTGACACTGATGCCTCATCTTGGTCAGCACTGGCGTTTGAAGACCGAGTGCCGTGCATTTTGTGACGATCTACCGTTCTGGCCGCTTTAGCGAAAAGTAATAAGGGTAGGAGCCATAGTTGTTTCCACATATTGTAGTAGTTCCAGTTGTTCCAGCCTGGCCGGTAATTCATCCACATGTTCCACCACCCGGGCATGTACCCGCCCATAGCCGCCCATCATCCGAGACGTCTGTCGTAGCTCATCACTTGCGCTGCGCTTGAAAACTCCACGCCTCTCGCTCGCGGAGCTCTCGCCTTGGGAGTAGAAGTATGGAAAGAAAGCCACTATGGTAATCCCACATCCTGTTGTGGTTCCAGCTGTTCCAGCCAGGCCAGGGACCTGAAGTTCCGCCAGTAAGGCATGTAATAGTTGCCGTAACCTCCCATCATGCGTGATACGTTTTCATCATTGGAGCTGCCCGTCTTTCGGTTCTGCTGTGCTGCGTTTGAAAACTTTGTGCTTTGCTTCAGCCGAGCCTTCTACGTGATCTCCTTGGGAATAGTAGTAGCGGTTGTCAGGAAAGCTTCCATAGTTTGTTCCACATCCAGTTGTAGTTGTTCCAGTTGTTCCACCCCAGGCCAGTAGTTGTAGTAGTTGCTCCACCACTGAGGCGAGTACCCGCCGAAACCGCCCATCATTCTAGATGCTCGTTCGTCCGTTTTTGTTGTCGTCTGTGCTGCGTTGTGAACAGCGTGTCTGTCGTTTGACTCCTGGTCGTTCGTGGAGTAGAACGGAAAATATCCTCGGCCATTGTTCCACATCCAGTTGTAGTTGTTCCAGTTGTTCCACCCAGGCCAGTAGTTGTAGTAGTTTGCTCCACCACTGAGGCCAGTACCCGCCGAAACCACCCATCATTCTAGATGCTTTTTCATGCGTGCTTTGCTGTCGTCTGCGCTGCGTTTTGTTAACAGCGTGTCTGTCGTTTTGATTCCTGGTCGTTCGTGGAGTAGAACGGAAAATACCGTCGAGGCCATTGTTTCCACATCCAGTTGTAGTTGTTCCAGTTGTTTCCACCCAGGCCAGTAGTTATAGTAGTTGCTCCACCACATGGGGCCAGTACCCGCCGAAACCGACCATCATTCTAGATGCTCGTTCATGCGTCTTTGTTGTCGTCTGTGCTGCGTTTGTGAACAGCGTGTCCTGGTCGTTTTGATTCCTGGTCGTTCGTGGAGTACAACGGAAAAATACCGTGGGCCATAGTTTCCACATCCAGTTGTAGTTGTTCCAGCGGTTCCCATCCATTCCAGTTGTAGTTGTTCCACACTGAGGCCAATAGCCGCTGTAACCACCCATCATTCTTGACGGTTGCTCTCTTGCCGACGATTTGTCTGTGCTGCGTTTTACGACCGTCTGCCGGGAGTCTGAGTCGTGGTCCGCTCGAGAGAAGTAGGGGAAGTATCGGCGGTAGTTGTTCCACATCCAGTTGTAGTTCATCCGTGGCCAGAAGTTGTAGTTATTCCACCATTGCGGCCAGTAACTTCCGTAGTCTCCCATCATGTTGGAGATCTTTTCGTCGTCTGTACTTCGTTTGGAGACAGAGTGGCTGGGATCAGAGTCCTGGTCAGTACGCGAGTAACCTGGAAAGTATCTGCCGCCGTTGTTCCACATCCAGTTGTAGTTGTTCCAGTAGTTCCAGCCCGGCCAGTGGTTGTAGTAGGTGTTCCACCATTGCGGCCAGTAGCCCATCATATTAGACACTCTCTCTTTTCCGGAGAGTTCATCTGTGCTTCTTTTGAAGACCTGCCGATCATTACCTGGTCTTTCACCTCGGGAGTAGAAGTAGGAACTGAACGGGAAGAAGCTTCCGTAGCTGTTCCACATCCCGCGAGGCCAGTATCGGTAGCTGTTCCACCACTGGGGCCAGTAGTAGTTATAGCCGTCCCAATACTGTGGCCAGTAGCTTCCGTAATTCCCCAGTCTGCTGTGAAACACGGTCGTCCTCAGACTGAGAAGCGGACTGCTGTTCTTGTTGATCGGTGCTACGCCTGGTGAGTACGTGTGGCTCAGAGGCTGGTCCTAGAGGATCCTGGCGACTTTGTCCGTATGGATAAGGACTGGTGAGGCCGGGACCAACTTGGCCTTGAACACCATAGTTACCCTGGCCACTGCTGACGGGGAAGAAACGCTGCCTGTAGTCACTGTCTGGTCGTGGGAAGCCGGACATCTGACCACCACTCCATACTGGTCCTGGTATTGTTCTGGTCGGCCACATCTGGTTGTTGCCGCTGCTGCTCCACCACCGTGGGGAGTAGTAGCTGCCTCTGTTTCTGGTCATCCACTGCGGCCACTGAGAGCCTGCTCCAGAATACGGCTGACTGTAGATGCCGTCTGTTATGGAAACTGTCTCCCTGCCAAGGATTGTTTCCCCATACACGAAGCATCTCGTCTTGTCTTGGCCAGCCTGGAGTCCCTCCTGTCCAGTCCCCCAAACCGCTGCCATCTCTGATTGACCGTCGTTCCAGCCGTCCCAACCTCCCCACCCAACGCCGTAAGCGTTGAGGTCGTTCATGTCGCTCTGCTGCGCCCACTGATTGCCTCCGTCACAGCGGTTCATGTCTCTAGCATAGCTGAGCCAGTCAGCCGGGGTCCGGAACGTGTGCGTCATCTGACGGGCAACCTCATCGTGATCCTTGTCCTCGCCTTCCTCAAGTGTCGCGCTGTCCGCGTCTGTAGCGTTCTGCGCGGCGTCTGCACTGTTGTCATCGGACTTAGAATCTTCAGGTGAAGGTGTCCCGCTGACTTGACCTACAGAGGGAGGTGGCTGCAACGGAGCGGTGGGGCGTCGTCCTGTGTTGGATCAGCGGGTGAAGCGTCTCTCCTCGACCTTCGACTGCCCAGCATGGGGCGGCCTGCCTCCTGGCTTTTGAAACTGGTGGACCACCGCCAAACACCGCCTGTGCCTGTCTTCCCGTTCCTATCACCACCATTCCGGTTGTTTCTTTCTTGTCGCCTTCACTCGCTGTGGTGGTTTCTTTCTGCTGCTACCTCGCCGCTGTCCACGCGACTTTGAGACGTGACGTCACTGTCGGTTTTGTCCTCGTCCACAAACAGGTCGGCTGTGGGCGGGTTGTTAGGATCCCAGGTCCAGGGCCAGTTGTTACGGTTCCCGGTCTGACGACCGTCACCGGCGTTGTCCGCGCTCCCCTCAGCCGTCTTCTTTGCCTCCTGGTTGCGTCCACCACGGGAAGGCCCGCCTTGCTTGTACAGCTGGTCAAAGAAGCTACTGTCAGGGGTGTTCCAGGGCGCTCCTGTTTCTGAACCTGATCCAGTAGTGTTGGCGTCATCGTTGTCGAAATTGTGCCAGAAACCGTCACCACTGCCGCTTTCCCTGGCTCATCCAGTCGGGGAAAGTGCCTGGCGGGAAGTTTCCAACACCAGAAGGAAAAACTGCCAGTTCCAGAGGGAAAGTTGCCGGTTCCAGAGGGGAAGTTGCCGGTTCCAGAAGGAAAGCTGCCGGTTCCAGAGGGAAATTTTGCCGGTTCCAGGGGGGAAGTTGCCGGTTCCAGAAGGAAAGCTGCCGGTTCCAAGAGGGAAAGTTGCCGGTTCCAGAGGGGAAAGTTGCCGGTTCCGGAGGGGAAGTTGCCGGTTCCTGAAGGAAAGCTGCCGGTTCCAGAAGGAAGGTTGCCAGTGCCAGAGGGTAGGTTGTCACTACCGGAGGGGAATGAGCTAGGATTCGGTGGGAAAGTGCCAGAGGGGAAGTTATCACTACCAGATGGGAAACTGCCAGTACCAGAAGGAAAATTACCAGTGCCGGATGGGAAACTGCCGGAGGGGAAATTGCCAGAACCAGAGGGGAAACTGCCAGAGCCAGGGAAGTTTCCGGCACCGGACGGAAAACCACCAGGGAAGGTTTTGGAACCGGGTTGTGGTGTTCCAGTACCAGACGGGAAGCTACCTGCACCAGGAGGGAAGCCGCTGGGCCTGGGAGGGAATCTAAAGCCGTCCTCCTGGTCACCGTCATCGCCTTCCCGGCTCGTGTCGTCACGGTCGTCGTCATCAGGGTCAGGCCGCGACACCCAGTTGTTGAGCCAGTCCATGCTCCACCAGTCGCTACCGACAGGGAATCCGAACAATCCACCACCAGCGCGGTCACCGAATCCTTGCGGCGGGAACACGGTCCGCGGGACGTTTCTGCAAGTAACTCCACTGCAGGAAGTTCTCAGGGACCCGGTTCCTCTGGCGCCAGTCGAAGGGAGAGTACCAACCGCTCCCGCGCCAGTCCTTGCCAGTGCAGTCCCCTTCCTGGCAGGTTCGCGCACCGCCCCGCCCCCAAATGGCTTGCCAGGCGTCGCGCGTGCGCTGTCGCCACCTCCACTCACGTGACATCTGCCAGCGCATGGCATTCCGGAGAGAGCCAACAGGTCCCTGTAACAGATCATCAGTTCAAAACAGCGCATCAAAGATTGGCCGACAAAGAACAGCTTTTTCAAATAACTGGTTTTATTATTGCAGAGCGTTTTGGTGGTTATTTATCAGCGAAGATAGATATTCACCTTTGCAAAGGAAAACCTTCCAATGCTATGGTATTTCATGCATGCTTGTTCTCTCCGATACTAAGCAACTAACGCTTGTTTTAACAGAAACTTTGATAGAGACAAGAAAGATCAAGGTTTCGTAAAATCGTAAACAAACAAACATACAAACAAACGGAAATTTATAATCAAATACACAAATCAGCAAACAACTAATAACCAACCAAGCAAACAAACAAACAAAATCAAAGAAACAAAATAACAGGCTAGAACAACCAGTCACCACCACTGAAACAAAAACAAAAAACAAAACAACACCAAAAATCCCGAAAAGCAAACAAACAAAACCCAAAACAAGAAACCAACAAAACAAACAAGCCAAAACAACACAACAACAACAAACAAACCCCGAACTTAAAAACAACAACAACAACAAAAACCTAATGTAAAAATAGCAGAAATTGTACAATGATCGTTGATTGACGTCACCATTTCAGGTATCTGCTAAACCTGGTTGACGAAATGATACGCTTTTCTTTGTTGTCTTCACAACAGATTAGTACGTGTACTGATTAGACGAAAAACTGTACGTGTACAGTTTTTCGTCTAATCCCTTTCCACGTAAAGGGGCTAATGCCACCATTTTTATGCTCACAGATCGTTCTGAGCTGTTGTCGTTGTATCTATCATCACACCACTTAGACACCTGCACACTGACAGCGTCTGTAATGCTGGCACTGAGCCAGCAGAAGCGTACTCGCTGACGCGGCGACCACACTGAGCACTCCAGTGGTGTAACAACAATAGTAGAACTTGACTGTACGACCGCTCGCGCAAAGTGTAAACAACATTGTATCGCATTAAGAGATGTACCAATCATTAAGATGGAGTATTTCGAGCGTACAGGCGCATCACGAGCGAAACTGTCCCAAAACATAAATTGGCTCAGCAAAGATGGAATGATCCCCTTTCAAAGTTATGCAGCACGGTTATATGTTGCTTGTTTCTGATTATTATTATGGGTTTGTGAGAGAACTTTTCTCGCAAACGTTTCCCTTACACTCAAAACATGTTTCTTGCATTTTGGTGCATGACCTAATAATAATAATTATTATTGTATAGGCGCTTTACCCAATTTCATGAGTCGGCTCAAAGCACCGCGAACTGAACCCAACACGCACGCTCACGTGAGTCACACGCATTCTCTCACACTCCGGACATGAACACGTTACAATCACGTGGTCAGCTCAGCTATTTAAATTTCGGAATTTAGAATTGCATTTATTATTCAAATTTGGTGGGCTGAACATTTCCAAAGCAGAGGGGTGGTGGGGGGAAGCCGGAGTACCCGGAGAGAACCCCCGACGATCGGCCCGAATGAACGGTGCCACATACGAGAAGGCAAAATTCTTTGCCCCGAGTGGGACTCGAACCCCTAGGGGACCTCTCGCATTGGTGACAAGCCTCTTAACCACTAGACCACCGACCCGACTTGAGTGGCAGACGAACGAACGAACGAACGAACGAACGAACAGCCAAAGATGAAAAGAAAAATAATAAACAAGAAACGCCTTGCCGGATTTGACTTTTAGTTTATTCAGTTTCCCTGAAATTTTGTTCAATCACAGACAAAACGATAAAGAAATAAATACACGGCGTTTCCGAAACAAATCATTGCACAGTTGTACGACCATAATTATTGATACTTTTTTAAAAAATATGTACAAGATCAACAATCACAAAATGTGATGTATATTAATCATTAAAAGCACAATCATTATGAAAAAAAGAGGAAAGAAATTATTTTGGAAAAAAATACAGTTCAATTAAGTTACTGATCTTTTGAAAAAAAAGAAAAAGAAAAAGCCCTTTATGCGACAATACTCGGCAGAATTATGCTGATGCAAATTTTGCAGAAAATAAATGCAAATTTATCTCACAGGCAATGCCTATCAGTCAAAAGAAACGACACCACAAACACGATAAAACTTTGATGAAACCTGGATGTAGTTATATTTGTTGTCTTGGTATAGAAGAACCTGTGTGTTATTGCGAGTTTGCAATTCACTTCCTCTACATGTCCGTCAGTCTCCATCTTTCACGGTTAAAAAAAAACAAAAAAAAAAAAAACTGAAACAACTAAAAACCCACTTCTTCCAGTCAGCCTTCTCTACCTCTTAGTTAGTTAGCTGCGAAATGGTCTTTGTTGCTTGCACAACTCTATCCATCTGTAAAATCTACTACCCCCCCCCCCCAGCTCATTTTATCTAGATCCCAGCTGTATTTTATGAAAGTGATGTGTGTGTGTGTGTGTGTGTGTGTGTGTGTGTGTGTGTGTGTGTGTGTGTGTGTGTAATTGTAGACCGCTCTGAGCCAACATCTGCTGGGATACTGCGCTATATAAAGCAATTTATTATTATTATTATTATTATTTTCAATTTTCTGACACTGTTTGTGACGATGCGCTGTAGTCTGAGTAACAAACAACATAGCGCTCATCGTCTGTCCCTTGGTTTACCGATGGCTCAGGTGACACAGTGAAGGTGGGAGGAGGAGAAGGAGGCGGGAGACCCGGTTGAAACAAATCTGTCAGATTCATTTGCAAAGGAGGAGGTGCGTAAGGGAAACAGTCTGAAAAATTCGGACAGGATGAGCAACTCGGCTCAGTAAAATAGCCTGCAGGTGGCGCCAGGAAGGGCAAATCAGCGAATAATTCTCCACCTCGAAAAGGAGTGACTACACCGCCGTGGTACAAGCGGTAAGTAGAGTGGACCAAATAAGGCAACACCCTGACGGAAGGGGCGGGGCAGCTGCCGTGGCGCATGCGTGACGGACGTACCTGTGCTTGGGGCAGGAAGCGGAACATCTCGGCCAGGCGGACCAGGTCCAGCACCGCGCGTCGAGCATCGCAAAAAACACAGGACACGCCCGTCTGGAAACAAAGACATGTTACACATATTACACAACGCGTCTGGATTATGGTAAATTACCTTACCCCTTTTACCATGATGATGATGATGATGATGATGACGACTATTATTGCAAAAGGGGGTAATATGCTTGCGTTAACGCCAGGATATTTCTGACAGGATGCGTATAATGCGGCCCTGTCCCGCAGCCCCAAACCACACGGATCTCCATAGCATCATCTTCATGGTCAAACAGTTCCACAATGACGCCTTGCGTAAAGTAAAGTACGCTAAGTCAAAATGGAGTAACTGAACATTCAAGGGTGCTTAAACTAAATGATCAACAAAGTGTGAGGATTGCTGACTCAGTTGTTAATCGCTGCTACCTTATGTTTCATCTTGCTTGTCCAGTCACTCGCTTGGCTTGAAAAAAATCAAAACCCGTCGTTCGACAGTGACGTAACATACATCTTGAGTAAAGTAACTTACCCTACATCAACATCCATCCGTAACCTCTTCCTTACCAACGTTCGCCTGTCGAGGAACACGTGCTACACAACGACCTTACAAACCTTGCGTAAAGTGAATTAGCCAACATGAAGACCCGTTCCTATATCTTGTTATCAACGTCCGTCTGTGGACTCAGACAAGTTCCACAATGACAATCGGCCCCCGTAGTGTAGTGGTTAGCACTTTGGACCATGAACATGTGTGGTTTGGGACTGCGTGACAGGGCCGCATTACACGCTTTCTGTCATAAATATCCCGGCATTAACCAGGCTTGGGAACTACGGCACCTGCGGTGCCGGCCGTGAAATCATCCACATCATAAGACGTGTCATACGAAGGGAAGCACCCCCAAAGTCGTACCCGTGAAGTGGGTGAATCTCGGCTGTGTGGCAACAGCCTCCCCACTGGGTCCATAGCACACCCGATTTGGGTAGGAAAAATCCCACTTGCCTCGGCTGGAACTCGAACGCGGGTCTCCTGGTCCATGGTATATATATAGGGGAAGTAAGTAAAGCTGAGAGCGCTCCCTAGATCTAGGAGATGTGTGCTTTGTATGCCAGTGGACAAGTCCGCCTTGCCCTATATTGGCTACAAGCCACATTGGAGGGGGGGGGGGGACCTACTAGGGGTGTTCGGTTTTACCGGTTTTCCGGTTAAAATCGGTCCGACTTTCTCACGGTTCGGTAAACCGGTTTGGCCTTAAAAAACCGGAAAACCGCGGTTTTTCTAAGGGACATCACTCGTCGTTTTTCAGCCCGTTACAAGACACCCTCCTCCTCCCCCTCCTCCTTATCATCATCATCATCATGTTGTTGTTGTTCAGTGTTGGCTGAACAGGGAAACCGGGGTGGCCGAATGGTAGAGCGTTGGACTTCCAACTTTCGGGTCGTGAGTTCAATTCCCGGCTAGGGCCAAATATTTGTGCTGGCTTTTTCATCGTTGCTTCGTCTTTGATATCATCCGTATGTGGTGGAAAAGGACGTTAAACTCCCAAACAGCCACCCACCCACCCTTGTTGGCTGAAAATTTCCAAAGCAGGGGTACGGGAAGCCGGAGTACTAGGAGACCCCCCCCCCTCCATCTCTTGGGGAAACGTTAGAAACAATAGATGACCGTATACATAGCCGGTAAACCGGTTTTAAACCTCGGTTTTCTATTGGAAAAACCGGTTAAAAACCGGTTTGAGAAATCGTACCGGTTCCACCCTCTAGGACCTACCATCCTACCGCTGAAACGTTTAACAGATCTAAGGGTATCTCACCATTGATAGGGCCCCCATTCCCCTCCCACCGGGAGGAAAATGGTCGGTACAACCAAGGCCATATGAATTGGTGATTTTAGCCGCTCACGACCATGGTTTCGGG
>JACVVK020000153.1:25000-87500 GCA_018292915.2 Batillaria attramentaria
ACACAAAAACACGAACATCAACATAAAACCCCGACAACAACAACAACAACAACAACGACAACAACGACAACAACAACAACTATAGAACTTATTAGCAATTTTGATAATGATAATAATAGTGTACAGAGAAAATAATAATAAGAAATTGTTAAAGAAATTAATAACAAAAAAGTAACGAACCCGTTACAACGCTTGATAAAATATTCATCGGTACATACATCACACTCTCTTACAGTGATTGTCAGAAATTTTTTTTATCAGTTCAGTTTAGTTCAGTTTAGTTCAGCTCAGTTCAAATTAATAATTTCTTGGTTTTCACAAATCCGTATTTGTGGTTACTCACTTTCTCCATGAAGCGATGGAACTCTATGGTTGTCACCCTCATGTCACCTGTTGACACAGACACACATACACACGGTCAGATTCTGAAAACCCCTTTAAACATGTGCTGAGACGGCTGTGTTTTAAAGTTTGTGCCAAAAGTTAACCTTCATTCCCATCAAGTAAGTTTGTGCCAAAAGTAACCCTTCATTCCTGTCAAGTTTGTGCCAAAAGATAACCCTCATTCCTATCGAGTTTGTGCCAAAAGTTAACCTTCATTCCTATCAAGTTTGTGCCAAAAGTTAACCTTCATTCCTATCAAGTTTGTGCCAAAAGTTAACCTTCATTCCTATCAAGTTTGTGCCAAAAGTTAACCTTCATTCCTATCAAGTTTGTGCCAAAAGTTAACCTTCATTCCTATCAAGTTTGTGCCAAAAGTTAACCTTCATTCCTATCAAGTTTGTGCCAAAAGTTAACCTTCATTCCTATCAAGTTTGTGCCAAAAGTTAACCTTCATTCCTATCAAGTTTGTGGCAAAAGTTAACCTTCATTCCTATCAAGTTTGTGCCAAAAGTTAACCTTCATTCCTATCAAGTTTGTGCCAAAAGTTAACCTTCATTCCTATCAAGTTTTTGCCAAAAATTAACCTTCATTCCTATCAAGTCAATTTGGGGTTGTGCACCAGTGACCTCAAGGAAAAAAATCATAATTAATTTAATTCCGTGTCTGCACGGATTTCAGTTTGGTTCAGTGGGGTGTTGCACTTTGATTATACACGTGTTTGCGGCAATAAGAGTTGTGAAGTAACCGTTGATATTTTTGGAAAGTCCATTCAAAAATCGCAAGTTTACTTGAAATCTTCATATCACTAGGAGCCACTTCAAGCCACTGTTATGCAATCTGCAGCGTCCTCGGGCCTAGCGGGGAAGGCCCTCGCCTTGCGTAATAGTGGCTTGAAGCGGCTCCTACTGGTGTGCAGTGGCTTGTTCTTTTTAACCAGTCTTATCATTAGTGCGCAAGGGGTGGTCGGACACGGGCTCTTAAGAGATAATTAATGGCAAGTAAACATATGAATGGGTATGTGAGTCGAAACATATTAAGTTAAAGCCGGCTCTTAACTGGGCACTTCGGGGCGCCACAGTGCTGTCCACAGTTGTGACACAGTTGTGATTTGGGGGGCGGGGGGGGGGGGGGGGGGTCCGCCGCTGTGGCGTCATCACAGCAACCTGGATTTCAAATAGCCACAACTGTGACTGGTTTCCACAACAGATTCTGGCTGGCTGTACTTCGTCACTCGGCGCGCATACATGGCGGGCAGTGCATCTTCAATCGGTTTGTCGCCGAGCACAGCTGTGTTCAGTTTTGTAGTTAGTAGACACACCGAGCGCAACGACTGTGATGTGCACATGTGTGTTTCGCGCGCTGTGCCCAATTAAGAGCAGGCTTAACACAAAATGTACTCACGGTTTCTGTCTGCCTCTCTCAGCACCAGTCCGATGTCGATGTCGTCCAGTGTCAGATCCCTGTTCTTGTCCCAGTAGTCGAACACGACGTTGGCCAGCCATTCCCTGTCACTGTACACGTTCATGTTGCGCTCCGCCCATCGGGCACGTGCCACTCGGCCTGCACCAGACATTGTGAGAATTGGTCCTTACACGGGCTGTTTCCTCGTTTATTAGGGTGGCTGGGTGGGTGTTTGGCAGTTTAACGTCCTTTTCCGCCATGTAAGGGTGATACCAAAGACGGGGCAATGGGAAAATGGTAGTGCCCCAGCCAGGATTCGAACTCACGTACCCGAGCGTTGAAAGTCCAACGCTGAACCATTCGACTGTCCTGTCTCCCCCTCCATCCTTCCTAGGCCAGCTTAAGTTTTGGAACAGTTTCGCTCGTAAGTACGTGCGCTTGCACGCTCGAAATACGCTGATTAGTACAGCTCTTAATGCGGTAATGTTGTTTACACATTGCGCGATCGGTTGAAAAATTGAAATTCTACGACTGTTGTTACACTACTGGAGAGCTCAGTGTGAGCGCCACGTTAGGGATACCAACAGATACTCACAGAGCGTCAGCCGCTCGCGGCCTCTGCCGTGTGAGCCTAATTTACATGTAAATGAGTTACACCGCTTAGCGAAGTCCTGCTTACGAAGTCCTACTAAACATGCCAAACGTTCAGCAACCACAGAGCAGTATGGTCTGATGAGGACCTTCAGCACACACACACACACACACACACACACACACACACACACACACACACACACACACGCACACACACACACACACACACACAATCAAATATGGCAGGCGGAAAAACTGTGGATAAGCCCCTACCGTCTCTGCTGTAACGTCGGAACTCGTCCTTCAGCTCGTTGAAGGAGACAAGCGAATCGTTGTTGCGGTCAACATTGTGAAACCAGCGCTCGTAGTCAAACTCCCTGTCCCATGGGTTGCCGGGGCTGTGGCCAACAATGGGACACAGTCAGGGGACCTATGCATGGACACGACCTAAACGCGTAGGCCCTGCCTAAATTCGTAGGCTCTGACTAAATCTCGGAAATCAGTATGCATGGACACAGACAACGGGGTAGTCAGGGTCTAAACGGCAGCCTAAACAGCCCCGATTTAGTCACGCGAAATCGGCGGCCTAAATGCCGTAGGCTCGGCCTAAACGACAATCAGCATGGCGTTTTTCGGTGTTGTGGAGTTTCATTCGACTATGCCAAGGCCTAGATCATGTTTTATGGGTATATGTACTATACTGCGAGTGTCTTTGGTGTGTACTGTTTTGCATGGCACTCTCATCAGTGGCTCAGTCGATCCGGTCAGCATGTCACTGTGACCTGCGCTGTGCCAGTCTCACCAGTCTAAAGATTTCTGCATTTAGTTTGCTCACCTTCCTTGAGAGGTGATATGGGAGTATGTCATCCATTCCATAAGCAATATTCCCCTTTATTTCTGTTGTTCAGTATTTTTACGTCTGAGTCCGGCCCGAGGTTCAACTTGACTCGCAGAAACTGATGCACAGTGCCGCGTGGTGGGTCAGTCTGCCACATGTACCGGCCGACTGACCGCCCGCGCGCGGTGTGTATTGCGTAAGGCATCCCGCTGGCTGTTCCTTTCCCGCGGCGCTGGGCTGTCTCGTTGAACACATGCGCATGCGTACTCTCACAATTGGCTGGGGAATACCGGAATCCCACACTCTAAATTTAGATAAAGCAGATGACGTCACGTAGGCCGACTTCAAGTCTGAGACTTGGTTGTCTGGGCTGTTGTCCGCGTCCATGCATAGCGGTTGCGCGAGAAATTTAGACCGAGACTGCCAAGTCTGAGACTTGGCGTTTAGGCTGTGCCTACGGAAGGTTGTGTCCATGCATAGGTCCCCAGGGATGATAAGACACGGTCAGGAAAAATACGACATAGCCGTGAGCCGCGAGACACAGTCAGGAACAGTGGGACACAGGAACGTTAGGACACAGTCAGGGAGCACAGGACACAAGCAGGAGGAATGGGACACAGGAAGACTTAGACACACCCAGGAATAAGGGGACAGCAGGAAACAATAGGACAGTGGCAGGAAAAACAACACTAAAAGTAGTCAGCAACAAATGAACACGGGAACGACGTACAATTCCACCGAAGGTTATCCATGCACTATACTTTATGATGTCACAATACGTTAAATTCCGGCGACAAAGGAGTTCCTTTCTATTGCAAGTTAATTTCACCACACAAAAAAGGCATAAGGAATCGATTTTACGAAATTAATGAACACGATATTTGAACAACATTCTCCAACAACTCACATGTGAGGCTGATAGTTGATCGTGTACAATCTGTTCGCTGCTTCTGCAACCCACTGTAATGAATGGTGGGAAGTCATGATAATACTGATTGTAGCACTGCAGTCGAGTTCATACTCCAACCATGGTTCTATGTTCAAGCTTAACTAGAATGAGACAAATAAAATCTAGGGCTGACTAATCGATTGTCATGGGCAGATTGGTGTAGCCAAGTTTTATAAGACCATTATCTCCCCTTCCCCACCCCACCCCCACCCCCCAACAAAAAAGCGAACAGAAAACCTCAACAACACCCCCCAAAAACAACAAACAACAACAACAACAACAACCAAAAAAAACAACCTAGGTCGGCTCCTACCCAGAGCGGGTGTGCTATGGGCCCAATGGGGAGGCTGTTGCCACACAGCCGAGATTTATCCACTTCACGGGTGCGATTTTGGGGGTGCTTCCCTTGGTATGATGTGGATGATTACACGGCCGGCACCGCAGGTGCCGTAGTTCCCGGGCCTGGTTAGTGCCGGGATATTTATGACAGCAAGCGTGGAATGCGGCCCTGTCCCGCAGTCCCAAACCACACGGACCTCCATAGCATCATGTTACCATCATCCTCACCTCCATCATCATGCATAATAAAAAAAATTGCCCCAGCTTCCGAGCCCTCCGTGGATTCCACCCATTACCTGGGAGGAACACCACTGGAACTGGCAAAAGAGTTCGGGCAACAACAACAAGAACAACAACAAAAAGAAAAACAGAAGTCCTACCATCATCAAAGCTTTCCGATAGTCCTCCACACGGTTCCGCCCGCCTGTAGAAGAAAAATCCACATGAAGATATCACTATACTTTTGACCGCATGAACAACCATTAATTTTGTAGTAGATCCATCGAAGGCTTGCTGGATACAGCATAGAGGCAAAGAGTGTTTTACCTTTAACAACTCCAACATCTGACGTTCTACAACATTCAAACCCACCTACCTTTGAAAACGAGTCATTTTGCTGGTCTTAGAATCATGCAGGTTTTTGTTGTTGGTGATGTTTTTTTTTTTTGTGAAGGTAATATCTTTTGTGACATCTTATTTATCATGCATGGCATCAGTACATTCGCGTTAGTGTTAAAAAACCGAAAAACCAAAACAAAACAAAACAAAACAAAACAACTTGCTTTTATGCTTTTTTTCCTCTTCTGTGAGGAACAGTTTATAAAGAAAAGAAAGAGTACAATACTATTAATTTAACTCACTGCTTCCCACAAAGTCCCGGTAGCTGAAGTCACGTTGGGTCAGTAGGTTGTCTCCCTTGTTACGTGCAGTGTTGCGGAAAACGTTATCGCCTTTGCCAAACTGGAAAAACCTGCAGGCGGCGGAAACATGGTGATTGGTAAAATGGTTTGTTACGGAGATTTACATCACGAAAGAGTGACATGAAGCACAGGACAACGAGGAGAAAACAAGCAAACGGTTTGGAATCGAACTCACGACCCAAACATTCATAATGACGATCCCCGTTTTCCTAGACATAGTGATGATCACCACAGAACGCCACACGTGTACCACTAAACAACATTCAGTTCAGTTCAGTTCAGTTCAGTTTAGTTCAGTTCAGTTCAGTTCAATTTAGTGCTACAGGTCTGTGGTCTAGTGGTTAAGAGATTCCCACCAATGCGAGAGGTCAGGTTCGAGTCCCACTCGGCCGAGCTTTCAGTTTTGTCATTCTGGTGTATTCCTTGTTATTGCTTAAATAATGTCTGTTTTTATATCTGTTTAATTTTCGTTAGCGCTTAGAGCATGTAATTTTATATGAATATGCGCTTTATAAATAAAATTATTATTATTATTATTATTATCATTATTATTATTATTAAATAGTACTTTAAGTCTGTGAGTGTGACATTTTACCCACTACTGGCTTACTTCAAAGGCTAACTGCTGTAGAATCAGTACATCCTCTATACTGCAGATTCATAGAACTAGAAAGTCCTTTTAGGCTCATTTTGCTCATTAGGAACTCAGACATGTACATTTCAAAGATTATCGACGGATAGTTCTGGAACCCACATATCGAAAAACTTGTTGTTGCGGTTGTCCCGGAAGTCGTCACGCCCCATGCCCCCGCCGCCGTCGTTGTTGAGGTCGTCGAGTATGTCGAACATGATGACGATCAGTTCGGCCGGCAGTTTGTACTCACGTCGGTAACCGTCAATAAACTCCGCCAGCGTTACACGACGATCTGAAAAATACGCACGTGGTGGAAAAGTACAGCCGTGGCGAATGTCATTGGAAAGATGCAAAGACAAAGGTGGCAAAGAAACATCTAAGAAATAGGACGCACAATAATAATAATAATTATTATTATTTTTCCCGGCGTTAAGCACTAACTAACTAACTAACTTATTATTATCTCCCTTTCCAGCATTTCGGTTAGAGTTGTCTCCCGTTTTCTAGTGTGTGTGTGTGTGTGTGTGTGTGTGTGTGTGTGTGTGTGTGTGTGTGTGTGTGTGTGTGTGTGTGTGTGTGTGTGTGTGTGTGTGGACATGATAGTGCTTTTCTTTTGCACCGAAAGGGTAGCTGTATTGTCCTGTTTTTTTTTTTTTTCTTTTCTGTGTATTTATTTATTTTTTGTTTTGTTTTGCTTTGTTTTTTAATTTGTTTTTGCCTCTCTCTCTCTCTCTCTCTCTCTCTCTCTCTCTCTCTCAACTGAAACGGTTATTGTAACCAACGTCTTCTACCCTTGTTAAATAAAGCATCAAAGTCAAAAGTCTCTCTCTCTCTCTCTCTCTCTCTCTCTCTCTCTCTCTCTCTCTCTCTCTCTCTCTCTCTTCTCACCGCGAACATCGTTGTCGGCGAAGAAGAGGATGGACTGTAGGAACTCATTCTCGCTGATGTTTCCGTTCTGGTCTCTGTCCGCCCTGCTCGCCTGCATTTTGCCGCCTCCATACACGCTCAGCAGGCGAAGTCTGTACGGAGGGTATATACCATAATTACGGCACAGTTGGTTTAGTTCGCCCGTTAGGGGGTGCAAATGTATACCAGTCATGCGCAGGAGGGGCAAATAAACTCCAGTCGTCCACCGACGGGGGCAACTGTATCCCCGCAACGCGGGAGGGGGTGCAAATGCACTCCGGGGTCTGGCGAGGTGAAGTCACGTGGCCGCTGACTTCCTTGTACGAATTCACTTTAAGCGAAATATCCGCGGAATTGACTTGTATACATTTGTACCCCCTAACGGGCGAACTATGCCAACTAAGCATAATTATATGGGCTGTAGTGCAAAATCAACAACAACAACAACAAAACAGCAACAACAATAAGAAAGCAAGGAAAAACAACAACACAACAACAACACCTACAGCAACAAACAACACCTACAGCAACACTATCAACCCAAACAAATGAACGCAAAGAACAAAAACACAAAAAATACAAGAACAAAAAGCACACAACAAAAAGAAGGAACAGAATGAAAGAAAAGTTCAAGAGGCCTGCCACTGAAAGAAGGTAAACTGAAACTGTAAAATAACATTGTAAAGCAAAATAATTTTCTGTTTTACAAGAGCTGTAAAAGAAAAAAAAACTTGGAAAAAATCCAAAAACAACAGATAAAAGAACATTTGGAAAAAATGTAGTTGGGGTACAAGGATTTTCAGGCACAAAACCAGCCGAAAAACAGTCCAGAATTTCTCATTCTCTGAACTGATCAGCCGGAATGATGATGGAAAAATGACCAGAATGATGATGGTAAAATGACTCACACAAACTGTTGCCTGGGTTCTGCAGACGCCTCACTCAGCAGGAGCAGCAAGCAGGCCGCCACCACAGGCCACCCCATCCTGGACAGTCCACATATGGGCGACACACATTAACACTATCATGACATGCGTTATGCTAATAGTGACACACACACAAAAGGTATCAAGACATATTATGTTACAGTCACACCAAAACTATCAGGAATTTGTGCCACTTTTATACAAAAGTCATTAACAACAACAACAACAACAACAACAACTTGTCGGTATAATGACTGTTCACCATTTTTTTTTTTAAACTTTGTCTCTAAGAAGTAAAACAAACTCAGCATTGAAATAAGATATCGAAAACATCACGCAAAACACATTTCATTTTGTCGAAAGGTAATGACCATTGGAAATTAAGGACAGAAGGGTGTCTGAATACTTACTGTAACACTCCTCCTCCCCCCCCCTCCCCTTGATAGTCATTGTTGCTTGGCTCGGCTGTACTAACCCTGCCTAGCTGCAAGATGGTCTCTGTTGCTTGCACGGCTCCCCCTCCCTCTCCCCCTCTCCCCCGTTTGTAAGGCGCCTAGAGCTTTCCATAGGATAGGCGCCATGAAAATCGTCGTCATCATTATCATTATTATTTTTATTAAAAATCCTCACACATAAAAACAAGATAAAACAAACAAACAAACAAATGAAAATTACTTCAGTTCAGGAGCGCGTGGTCATGGGGTAACAGCTGGTGAACATTAATCAAAACCCCTTGCAGGAAATACAAAACAACAACAACAACGACAACAACAACAACAACGACGACGACGACAGCATCAACAACAACAGCGACGACGACAACGACGACGACGACGACGACAACAACAACAACAACAACAAAACAAAACAAAGGAAAGCAAAACAAAACTAAACCTGCACCAACATACAATAACAGTTGTACTTCAACAAGAATTAAAAAAGATCTGAAGATAAGCGCTCAAAGACAGAGTCAACAACCATTTTTGTGCAGCAGACATGACTTAAAAAAAAAAAAAAAAAAAAAAAAACAACAAAAAAACGAACAGGTCCGTGAAAGTTAAAAGAGACACACACCTTACCTTCTCTCCTCCCGCCAGACCTCACACAGGCCTCTGACACCGACTCCAAGGGTCACACAGGGTTTTAAACCCCCTACTCTTTCTTCAAGGTCTCCAAGGCGTCGCTGTGGCCGTGGGATCCGTCGGAAAAGGGGCAGACACCATCCCTTCCCACCCGCCACTCCTCCCCCCTCTACCACCCTTCTCTACCCGTCATCAGTTGCTGTTAGTTTCCACCACATTGCACCAGCATGTCATGTAGATGGTTTGCGGTTGGAAGACGGACGTAAATTGGCGTTTGGGAATCACGTGGACGGAGCAGAGGTGACTTGTTGTGTGAATGTCTGGGCTGCCAAGAAAACGGCTGACTGCTTCGTATGTGCAGAGAACGTGTAGAGTGAGTGAGTTAGTTAGTTAGTTAGTTAGTTAGGGCTTATCGCCGCGCAAACAACGTGTAGAGTTAGTTAGTTAGTTAGTTAGTCAGGTAGTTAGGGCTTATCGCCGCGCAAACAACGTGTAGAGTTAGTTAGGGCTTATCGCCGCGCAAAGAACGTGTAGAGTGAGTGAGTGAGTGAGTGAGTTAGTTAGTTTGTTAGTTAGTTAGGGCTTAACGCCGCGAACAGAACGTGTAGAGACTGCATTGAGAACATGCAGTGGTAAGGGCGAACGTTACATTTTGGATTATTCGGAATTTTTAATGCTAAATTTACTGTTTCATAGCCCAGGGCAAAAGGAAAGATTACCTTTCAATCAACCAAGCAACCGGCCAGCCAAGCAACCAACCATCCAGCCAGTCAAGCAAGCCAGCAAGCAAGTATTCAACCTAGTAACCAAGCAACTGACCAAGCAAACAATACATGGACACAGTCACCATATTGCTGCTCCTCTCTCTTTTCCAAAGACACTTTATACCTTAGTTTGAATAAAGCAGACACATCGATGACTGAATAATAATAATAATAATAATAATAATAATAATAATAATAACTGAGTATTGCAAAGGCGCATTACCCAATTTCTTGAATCGGCTCAAAGCGCCACGAACTGAACCCAACACGCACGCTCACATCAATCACACGCATTCTCTCACACACCGGACATTGGACACATTACAATCACATTGTGTGCGAAGGGTCGGAATTTAGAATTGCATTTATTTTCAAATTATGTGGGCTGAACATTTCCAAAGCAGAGGGGGAGGAAGCCGGAGTGCCCGGAGAGAACCCCGGACGATCGGACCGAATGAACAGTGCCACGTACTACGAGAAGGAGAAAGTCTTTGCCACGAGTGGGACTCGAACCTGACCTCTCGCATTGGTGACGAAGTCGTTTAACCACTAGACCACCGACCGCCCCAGTGACCAATCGACTGTTTATTAAAAATAGCTGAATCAGCGATATCTCAACGCTTGAAAGCTATAAGGTCATGTGACATTATACGAATAGTGTATCCTGCTACCGTTTAGATTCTACCGTATCACAAAACTGATGAGCTGGCTTTTTGTGTCCTAAGGCACCTCCGCCGCCGCGACCGTAGTAAGCTAATGAGCTAGTGAGGCGACACACTTGATGTGACAGGTCCCGGGTAACAAGGCGAGAGCCTGTCTATCCTGTTATTGTTGCGGCGTCTGTGTCTGTGTGAATTTCACCTTCAGTGACCTCAGAGCGGGTCTGTGGCCGACTTTAGCTTTGAACCTGTTCGTCAGGGTCTGAAGGCCGTTTCTTTTTTTGTATGATTTTTTTTTTCCTCAACTATTGTCGCCATGTCTGTCTGATTTATCTGGACAAAGAACACACACACACACACACACACACACACACACACACACACACACACACACACACACACACACACACACACACACACACACACGCACGCACGCATGCACGCACGAGACCTTTCTGTGTAGGTCTCCTATAATTATTCTTTCAATTTCCTAAAAGCTATGTCTTGTGAAAAAAGCCAAGTGGACTAAAACCGAGTGTGTGTGTGTGTGTGTGTGTGTGTGTGTGTGTGTGTGTGTGTGTGTGTGTGTGTGTGTGTGTGTGTGTGTGAGTTAGCTGGGTGTGTGTGTGGGGGGGGGGGGGGGGGTGAGTTAGTTGGGGGTGTGGGGTGCAGGGAGAGTTATGGATGGCGGCACTGTGGACATGTTACCCTGTCAGTACCGGATCGTCCGCTTTGTTGTTTGCGAGTCTTACGTCCTTTTCTACCACATGAAGGTGATACGTAAATATGACCCCGGATCACGAGGAAAAAAAAAAAAGCCTACTGTAATATTTTTTATTACTTCCAGTTGGGATGTATCTGGTATCCATTGTCAATATTTGTTCATTCGTACTTTTCATTCATTTGACAAAAAAGATTTGTTGTAACGACATAACTAATCAAGATATCCGAGCACGACATAGCTGAATGTGAAGCGTGTGTCGGAGGGCGACAATAGCTGTGTGTGTGGAGAGACGTGCGCTCAGCCAACCAGATCTGGCCGCCTCGCCTTCGCTTGAAGGGACAGACGTTCTCTCTCTGTGATCAGCTTTATCTGCATCATCGTCATCATCGTGATCAGTCATCATCGTCGTCATCGTCGTGATCATCATCATCATCATCGTCGTCGTGGTCGTCGTCGTCGTCGTCGTCATCATCATCGTCGTCATCATCATCCTCGTCATCATCATCGTCGTCATCATCATCATCGTCGTCGTCATCATCGTTGTCGTCGTTGTCATCGTCGTCGTCGTCGACGTTATCATCATCATCGTCGTCGTCATCATCATCATCATCATCATAACCACTAGCGTCGATAAAGTTTACACCAAGGACGGAGATATATATATATATATATATATATATATATATATATATATATATATAAAATAATACTAGTGATGATCGCAAAACTGGTGCTACTGCTGATAAATCCATTCAATGGTACTTGATTTTGCCAGCGATTTATAAATAAATAAATAAATAAATGTGTTCAAAATTCCCTACTTACTGCTATTAGCTCTTCCGTCTGCTCCGCTCGACTTGTGAGTGGTTGTCATGTACAGCAACAGTTCACACTTGGTAGTCTGACCATCACCTGTCATCGTCACATCAGATTAATGCTGATCAGGTGAAAATGAATAATTTAACGTAAACATTCTGACTTCAAAACGCCTGACTTCCACATTGCAATCCTTAAAGTTTATGTTTGCTCAGAAAGGTTACTACTATCACATAGGCTAGTCTTGTAATTTCGTTAGTAATGTAGCGAACGGTCTACACAATTCAACCAATAATTATAAAACAGGTTTTGAAATATCAAACAGGTTTGAAAGAAAGGTGACATTGACAAATTCATGTGGAAGGTTTCGATCGAATTCTGGACGCGCTGAAGTTTTCCATGCATAATCTCAGTGACGTAAGAATGTTCACGACAAACACGTTTGCAAACTAATTTCTGTGTATCCATATTTAAGGCGATCTTAAACTAGAATTTGCTCAAGATCTGAAAAAAAAAAAATGGAGAAACGTTTTCAAAATACTGAACCAAAACAGGTGCCGGATATTGCCATTTCTTGCTCGAGATGCACAGATTTCATGTATGTGCACAGATTTTTCATGTCTCTGGCAACAGCAATAATTTCTCAGTCTTAAAGGGCATAAAGTTAAAAGAGCTTATATCAGGTCCTGATCCAAGGCTAACCCCTTCTTTCCAAACCATACCGTCATTATCAGCGTCGGTGACGTCAAAGTTGTCCTCAGGCGACAACTCGTCGTCATGGTTTGTGTCAATGGCGTCATAGATGGCGTTGCTCTGGCGTCTCGTGACGTTATATCGCTCTGTGCTCCGCATGACGAATTCGCATCTTGATATGTTGGTATTCTCTACATCACACACACACACACACACACACACACACACACACACACACACACACACACACACACACCACACCACACCACACCACACCACACCACACACACCACACCACACACACACACCACACACACACACCACACACACACACACACACACACACACACACACACCACACCACACCACACCACACCACACCACACCACACACACACACACACCACACACACACACACACACACACACACACACACACCACACACACACACACACACACACACACACACACACACCACACCACACACACACACACACACACACACACACACACACACACACACACACCACACCACACCACACACACACACACACACACACACACACCACACCACACCACACACACACACACACACACCACACACACACACACACACACACACACACACACACACACACACACACACACACACACACACACACACACACACACACACACAAGAACATATTTCCTTCTGTGTCCTTTCAATCGACCTAGCATAAATTGAACATAAAAATTATATTGAGGCTGATTTTATCGGGTTGGTGTGTTTACATTTAACCAACCCGGGTTAAAAGCGACCCGGGTTCAACTCTGTTACAGAGCAGTTGCCTTTCAGAGCATTGCAGAGCATTTCAGTTGCTTTCGTCCAGGCCACGGCGGGATTGACGTATGTTTTCTTACGTCATTGTCAAAGTTAGGCTTGCAGAGAATGCAGTGTAAACGCTATTGACTCGAGTCCAACCCGGGTTATAGTGTAAATAGCTTCATTAATAAGCTAGACCAGTCCACGGTTCCAGCTACCAACTTTCACCATTATGATCTAGCAGCAACCAGCAAACCACCCAACAACGCACAGAACCAACAAACTGCATGTAGCAGAACTTGACACAAAACTGATGACCAGTGAAGTTCCTTACTGTTAAAGTCGTACAGATCGAAGAAGACTCGGTGATACTCTTGCTGCGTCACTATGTCGTCGTCATGCTCGTCTGCGTCACTCACGAACAAAGTGACGTTGAAATCTGGCTCGGAAACCGTCAAGGGCCTAGAGAGACCAGCAGTGTAAGGCAGGCAGACAGACAGACAGACAGACAGACAGACAGACAGAGGGAAAGAGGGAAAGGAAACATAATATTATTTCTTTGAAACAACTTACTAATTGTAGGCATAAATCCCATATAGTTTCCTACAATGACTTTACACCGCCTGTGTAGCAGTCGGTAGTTTGACATCTAACTGTCGTCTTTGATATCACCCTTATGTGGTGGAAAAGGACGTAAAACTCCCAAACACCCACCCACCCTTGACATCTAACTGTATAAATTAATGAACGTAACTGTCAGTCACTGAGTCACTCTGTCTGTCTGTCTGTCTGTCTGTCTAAACCTACTTTAGAGTTCTCACATTGCGATCAAAATCAGTGACCGCACACAGGGGCACCCCAAAAACATCATGGCGGACAAAAATCTGTGAAAATCGTCAAATTAATGTTATTGATCACTTTCTCCATCCTCCCCCCCCCCCCCCAAAAAAAAAGCACTTACTGTCCACGGGAAGTAACTCTTTTCTTCATTTCGGCGACCGCCGTATTCTTTACCTCCCATCGCACATCCCGAGCAAAGGGGTGGGATGGGTATTTCAGATTTTAACGTTTTTTTTTGTACCACGTACGGGTGATATCTGAGACGGGGCGACGAGAAAAAAAAAAAAAAAAAAGGCCAGAACAAATATTTTTCCCCAGCCGGGAAAACCGGGTAAAGCCAGGCCAATCTGCTAGCTGTTCAATACTAGCAGGTATAAGGATGAAGAGCCTCGCCTCGCTTTACATGTTACACATCACTAATAGTCAACCGATAACTGTTAACACATCATCAACTTGGTGGTCGTATGTGTGTGTGTGTGTGTGTGTGTGTGTGTGTGTGTGTGTGTGTGTGTGTGTGTGTGTGTGTGTGTGTGTGTGTGTGTGTGTGTGTGTGTGTAAGCCAGGGGCAGCCCGTGTATGATGCTGCACATTATGTGTTTGTATGTGTGCAGGCATGTTGCGTGTGTTTCTGGGTGAGTGGGTGTGTGTTGATTGTAAGGCCCTGAGCTCTCGCGAGAGGAAGGACGTCCCTTAAGTACTCATTTTTATTATTATAGCTTCCGGGGCATGTCAGTAGTACGAATCAGTCCGCTAAATATAGCACAGAATTTTTGCCCCGTTTTGAACGTGTGCAGAGTAAAAAAAAAAAAAAAAAGCAATCTGAGGCTGTTTGTTGGTTTTGTACATAAGTTTCATGCCAGGCAACAGCAAAAACAGTGAAAGATGAGTCTGGCATGTGGACTATTTGTATTCATGGTATTCATGCGCGGCTGGCACAAGAGCTAGCTGACGACAGAGCAATGAGGGCGTAGGTGGTCGCTGCTAGCATTGCAAAAAAAGTGGAGTATTTGAATTTGTTTAAATTTACCCTACACTTGAGTCTTTGCCTGCTGGAGTTTTACGAATTTTCGCGGAGAATTTTAAAGCATTTCTAGGGTGTCATTCGCAACGTTATGTTTAATAGGAATTTATAGCATTTTCTTTGAAATTCATATCTGTACTGTGTAGCCGTTCCTAACGCAGTCTCGGGACTATGCCTAACCGGCGCGTGCGTTTTGCTCGTACAGCAAAGTGCTCAGGCCACTTCCGGCGGAGGTGCATTGCTCGGCTTCGTCCCTAGACTGAACCAAGACTGACGTACTTGTGTTCCCATACGCAGTTAAAACCAGAGGGGCGTGGCAGGCCGGTGGGTGTACTTGTGTCCTCCTGAAGCGCTTGGCTTGACACCAGCACAACGCACAACGCCACGAAGACTGTCGCATGTAGCATGGTTGGAATGATGGCCCTGCCAAAGGAGATTGTAGTACTTGGATTGACGAGCACACAGAGATACAGGAGAAGAAGAAGAAGAAAAAAAAGGAGCAGATCGGCGAAACGTCGGGTAGCAGAAACAGGGAAACCGGCACAGACACACACACAGACACACGCGCACGCAACGAAAATACTATACGCACTCTCAGTGCTATGCGCCCTGCATTGTCACAAACGCAGAGAGAGAGAGAGAGAGAGAGAGAGAGAGAGAGAGCAGCCGATACACACACTTTCCTACCTCTCCCAAAGGGCCGAGGGTGCGTGGGTGGGTGGTTGGTGGTTTAACGTCCTTTTCCACTACATACGGGTGATATCAAAGACGGGCATGGGCAACGATGAAAAAGCCAGCACAAATATTTGTCTCCAGCCGGGATCGAACTCACGACCCGAGCATTAGAAGTCCAACGCTTTATCATTCGGCCATCCCGGCTCCCCCCAGAAGGGCCGAAGATGGGTAAAAGGTGGTTTCTTAGTAGGGTGAGAATGGAAGAGAGAGAGAGAGAGAGAGAGAGTTTTTCACACTCTTTCCATGATAAACCAGTCTCTCGAGGGGAAGAAAAAACAACAACAACAACAACAAAACCTGGCACTTGGAACACACTCTTCAGGCAGAGTTACTCACCTCAAACCAAATCTTCCTTCGTGAGTGTTGGTGTGTATGTGTGTGTTTCTCAGAGAATGAAATGCCTCTCAGTCTCGGCGATCTCAACGAATTTCCAAAGCAAGGTTTTTACCCTGTATAGGTCTTTAAGAGCATAATCTGTCCCTAGTTTTGGGGCGATATGCTTGCAACAGTTCTTACTTAAATTGTACTTATCTCTAGGTCGCTAGCCGGGCTCTAGGGTTCTAGAGCGCGACATACTTTCTGGTACTTGATGTGAATGGCTTTGTCATTAGGCATGTATGGTAGGATTCGGACTTTATATGTAAAAATAATTAGGCTCACACGGCAGAGGCCGCGAGGACGCGCGCGCGCGGCACACACACACACACACACACACACACACACACACACACACACACACACACACACACGCACGCACGCACGCACGCACGCACGCACGCACGCACACACGCACACACACACGCACGCACGCACAGAGGGGATTTGGTCTAGTGGTTAAGGCATCTGACTTCGGATCCTGAGCTGCCGGGTTCGAGACCCCGGTGGGCAGCAATATGGTGGGATTTTTCCTACCATATCGAGTCAAATCCATGTGCAGACTCGTTTGCGGTGCCTGTCTCGCCTTCGTGTACACACGCACGCACATACATCAAGTGTGCACGCTAAAAATCCCACGTTCATCTTTCGAAGAAGAGAAGGCTGTGGCCGGTGGCGTGGTAAACAGAAATACTGTCGCACGCACCAGAGTGAATAGCAGGGTGGAGGGTTGCACATAAGTAGCTTAACGGCAGCAGGCTTTCACTGCTTTGTTCTCCAGCCCTGCGGCGCCGTGAGCATTTCAGCAGAGATGGATATGTGTGCCGAGGAGAAGTCTACCATACCCCCCCCCCCCCCCACACACACACACTCGTACGCAAGAACAAGAACAACGGCCAAGCAGAGAGAGAGAGAGAGAGAGGCGTGCATGTCAGAGCAGGGTCGTCGAATATGCACGGCGAGCACAAGCCCACAACAGCTGAACACTTCATGGCAGACATTAATCAGTCAGGGGCGTAGGAACCACGGGGGCCCTGGGGGCCCAGGCCCCCGTTCGATTTTTGGAAGGGGGGCCCCAATATCTTTGGGCCCCCCTTGCTTTTGATAAGAGGAGAGGAGGCCCACCAGTGGTGGGGCCCCCCTGCTCTGCTGTCGCAGGACACAGTCCTTGGCAGTCAACACACACACACACACACACACACACACACACACACACACACACACACAAACCTCCCCCCACCCCCACCCTTCTTCACCCCGGCCGTATGGCTCACCCGACTTAGTGGGCCCCCCTTCCTCTCAGCATCTTCCTACGCGCCTGTCAGTCGGTTAATACTTGCAGTGCGAAGACTCAGTACCAGCTCTAGTCTCCGTCTTGATCAAGCAGGTGAATATTGGAGTCCGCAAAAAGTAAGTTGACCAATTCAGAATTTTTGACCGTTCGGAGCAGATCGGGTCTGGCTAAAGTTACATTCACAGGATATGTCGAAATTTGACGAACTGTTCTTTTTTTTTTTAAAGTGGAAATCTTGACTTGACAAGCACGCACACAAAAACTACATAACTGAATGAAGATGTTTTGAAATAATACTCGATACGATAATCTCAAAGCAAGACTTGCGTCGTAAATTGTGCTTTCACAAAAGGAAGACAACGTGTGATTCGGGACATATGGAGTTCTTGCTATCACTGAAAAAAGCAGAAAAGTTAATAAGTTTTCTTTTAATAAAAGAAATCTAGAGTATGGTGTAGGCCTGAGATATGTTTGTTTCAAACTTTCTCTTGAAGAGCGGCCGTGTTGAGAACTCACCGCTTCTGTGTACACTGTGAAATAGCACGTTGACCATAAAGTTGTTCAGAACTGTCCACTTTCCTTGTCACTCAGGGGTTTTTGTTTTTTCTTGGGTATCACTTGTCTTGGCGCGGGTCTCGGCTAGCCGATTTCGGGTCAGTGCAGAGGGTAAGCGTAGTGTATCCAATGGTACAGGATTGCCTCACTCCCAGTCTGGAAAGTGATGGAACAGGGGACATAAAGGATTTCAGTCGGGTTTTTTTCCTTTCTTTTTTTTCTGCTACAGGCTATGTATTTTTCGTACTTCGTAGTTCATGTCTGACTTGTTAGTGTTACGTACATTTATCACCATCACGCTGTTTGCAGCTCCGCCCAAGCAATGCTGTTGGACAGCTCCATTCAGGATCATGAGATTCGAAATATTTTTGTCGTCTCTGTCTTGCTTTTGTTACCAGAATGCTCAACCGGTAAGTGTATTTCAGTCTGGGACTGAGATTCCATGGCGTGTACAACTATTTGAATTTTACCTAAGGGAGATTGAGAGCTCAACTGATATTATACAATGTATAAAACGTGCAGGAATAACGTATGCTTTTTTTGCCATGACAGTTCAGCAGAACACCAATTTGTGACCCGTTCTCGCGAAAGGGACCGTAAGACGCGCTAGGCCGAACGACGCTACAGGCAAAAAAAGTGCCGGGGGTCAGTATGGCCTCCTTGTGAGTAGCCAACTTCAACTGCTGATATCTCTGTCAATTTTAGCAGTACAGCTTTCATTCTTATATTGAGTTAAACTGCATAACCAGTAGATTGCAGTGGGATACAATCTCAAACTTGATAATTTTCGACTTATGGTCCCTTTTGTGAGAACGGGTCACATTCTAGGAGATAATGCTTCGGACCATAGGAGATAATAATTATAAGACTATTCTAAGACCTTTGGCAATGGTTGCTTTATGCTCTTGAACATGATGTCACTGATAATAATCCTTTGTGTGAAGTTTGACAATGTTCACTCCACGAGAGGGAGTCGGGATAGCCGAATGGTAGAGCGTTGGACTTTCAATGCCGTCGGGTCGTGAGTTCGAATCCCGACTGGGGCCACATTTTGTGCTGGCCTTTTTTTTTTTTTTTTTCCCCTCGTTGCCCCATCTTGGATGTCACCCACACAAAGTGGAGAAGGACGTTAAAGTCCCAAACACCCACACACCCACGTACTGCGACTCCACAAGGTTTTAAAAATAAATTCAATTCTAAATTCCGAAACTTTGGCTCTTTGCACCATTGCTGATGCCCAGTGTGTGATAGAATGCGCGTGATTCACGTGAGTGTACATGTTGGGTTCAGTTTGCGGCGCTGTTGGATAAAGCGCGTATATAATTCGCGCCTATGTATATATTTACAAAGTAATAGCAGCAGCAGCAGTAGTAGTAGTAGTAATCGTATACCGCTGTTGCCGATTCTCGTTATAGCGCGTGAACATGCGTGAACGTGCGCGATTTTGGACCGAGACAAGGCTTGATAGACTCGGCATGTGGGCTACTCGAGTCACACACGATGCCGCACTACCACTGCGTTGCGATCGGCTGCCAAAATGGCTCGAGAAAATCAGATAAGCTGGAGAAATTACCAGAGACGGTCTTACCTAATGGTGAGATTGTTCAGTTTGAGCCCTTTTCTTCAAAAGTTTCAAGAAATTTGTGGATAAAAGCGATTCGAAGGCAGAACGACGACCCGCCTCGGTGGCCTAGCGTGTGCAGCCGCCATTTCGTCGGGAACAAGCGGACAAATTCTGTCCCGGTACCTACATTGTTTGAACACAATCGTTATGGAACCAAAAATCAAGAAAGAAAGACTTTCATTTCCAAGCAAAAGTTCAGTTCGCACTGATAAACAGCCAAAGTGCTTGAATAAAAATTAGTGGCAAGCCACAAGTCACAGGTCGACTTGACCTTTACACCGCCTACCTCTCGGTTGAAGTGACTGCCGATCTGCTTCAAGGGCTAGAGTGATAAGCTACGCTTTTGTGTAGCCACTAAAACGCACGCCCCTGTCTTTCAGATATTTTTTCAGTTCAGGAACTTTCATTGATTTAATTTTATCGCGAACATCTTCGCCGGTCGAAACGCTCACGTTGCTCGCCATCGCATGCGTAGCCCACCTCAGGTGGACCGTTCGCGTCTCCGGCGCTGGAGAGCACCCGACTCTTCGTAACCGGCAACAGCGGTATTGATACATCACACACACGCAGGGGACTGGACAAAACACAACTTACACCCTACTGCAGCACTACACAGCAGAGACAAAGTGACGCAAAGTTAATGCATGGACTTTTTTTTTTTTTTTTTTTAAAGCTGCCTGTCCGTCAGGTTACTTCGAAAATACTGATGGAAGCCTTTGCTATGACGTCAGCACTGAAGCTGTCACGTGGTATGCAGCAAGGGACACCTGTCAGAGTCAAGGGAAGCAACTCGCTGAGCCACGGACGCTTGAGGACGATAATAAAATTCAGACGATAGCCAGGTACGAGTAAATGAATATATACTTTCAGTATGCTAAATAAATAATTTTGTAATATTTTCTGGAGGAACGGAACTGGTGACTGCAACCCGAAAGCGCAAGGAACAAAATTAGGACACAGCAAGGGAGAGAACTGTACTGGGATCTATAAGTCTGTACGTTCTACCACAGGCTAAGTTCTCTACCCCTGCACCGTCCCTAGTCAGGACTTCGATTTCAGAATTTTTTCTTCGCTGTGGCAGTCACTTCCTCCATCTTCTAGAGATGTTGTTGTTGGTTTTGTTGTTGTTGTTGTTGTTGTTGTTGTTGTTGTTTTTACACTACTACACGTCTACACGTATTGTTTATGGCGATGAACCAGCATTTACGTATCCTAAGACCTTTAGACCTTTCGTGTTCACCGAAATGGGACACCAAAATTAAAACTATCCATAAAGGACACATAGTTATGGACGTGTGTTAACGAACCCTTTAATTAAACATAACCGCCTACAGCGTCTTCAGGATTTTGTCGGTTGTTACGACAGTTAAATCTTTCAAACGGAATTCCCCTTTTGTTGGGGGGAGCCAGGATAGCCTAATGGTAGAGCGTTCGACTTTCAATACTCGGGTCGTGAGGTCGAATCCCGCCTGGGGCCAGATATTTGTGCTGGCCTTTTTCTCGTTGCCCCATCTTTGATATCACCCGTATGTGGTGGAAAAGGACGTTAAACTTCCGAACACCCACCCACCCCACTTTTTTTTTTTTTTTTTTTTAGATCTCGAATCATAGAAGTTAGCCCAGAGTGCACTTGCCTCTGATGAGAAAAGAACATGTAGTCACACACATGAAGTGTTTGTCTTGCGAAGCGCGAAGTCCACACAGCAGATGCCCATAACGCCTGACGGAATGAAAAGGCAAGACAAAA
Organism: Batillaria attramentaria; assembly: GCA_018292915.2. Lineage (NCBI taxonomy): Eukaryota > Metazoa > Mollusca > Gastropoda > Batillariidae > Batillaria > Batillaria attramentaria. The sequence goes on from JACVVK020000153.1 coordinate 46,626, forward strand.
CTCCAAATGGCGGTGCGTGACGAGGTTCGTTTTGAGTTGGGGAATTTGGGCGTATTGCTTCAGCACGTAAATGTGATTCTAACACAGTAAAAGACTTCCTCCAAGACGACGAAGCTGATTGATTGATGGATTGTTTGATTAATTAATTGGGTAGCGTGCGAAATTCCTTGCAAAGGCCGCGTGCCGCCTGCGACTGAAATGTAATATTTACCAGGCGAGAAACGCAGAATACACAACACGCTCGCAACCCCCCTCCCCCCCAAAAATAAATAAATAAATAAATAAATAAACAAAATAAATAAATAAATAAATAAAAATAAAAAAAATAAAAAAAATTAAAAAATTAAAAAAGAATAAAGATAAAAAGAATAAAAAATAAATTAATAAATTAAAAATTGATATTAAAAAAAAATCATTGGTTTGTGATACAAGCTCGCTCTTGTAACACCTATTCTGATTGGTTCGTTTTGCTACGACCTCGCGCCCAAACTGCACTTTCTGATTGGTTCGTGTTTTGTGAGCTCAACCTCAAAAATAACTTTTCTCACTGGTCCGTGCTGACGTGCACCTGTAATAACGGTTTTTTCCCCCATTGTTTCTGTATCGTGCAGCACAACAGGCGCCGCCCTTTGGCTGGGACTGACATGCATGAAGGGTGGCTTCATGTTTCGTTACGTCACAGACAACGTGCCTACAGAACTGAGGAGGTGGAGGGATGGCGATCCTGACAGAACCTGCCCTCCAGAAGACTGTGCCGCTCTCAGCAGGGTCAGCGGGCAGGTCATGGACCGCAACTGTCTCGAGCATCATCTCTATGTCTGTGAGAAAGCTGCCCACCCACCACCGTGTGAGTGAAACACTACACTACACTACACTACACTACACTACACTACACTACACTACACTACACTACACTGGGAGCGGGGGTGGCCGAATGGTAGAGCGTTGGACTTCCAATGCTCGGGTCGTGAGTTCGAATCCCGGCTGGGGCCAAATATTGTGCTGGCTTTTTCATCGTTGCCCCGTCAGGCTTTGATATCATCCGTATGTGGTGGAAAAGAACGTTAAACTCCCAAACACCCACCCAACCACCCACCCACCCACCATACTACAATACAATACAATACAATACAATACAATATCTTTATTGCCTATTTTATATTACATAAAACAGAAATTTCCCTTTGTAACATATATCCACATGGAAACAAACTCCGCTGTTCTTGCGCTAGCGGCCTCGTGTGGGCCTGGCGGGTGGCTCCAGCACCAAGGTAAATGTTACCACGCCGTCTACACGCCCGTCAGCTGGAACGCGGCGGAGTCTGACTGTGCCAAACAAGGGAGCAAACTCGCCCGCCTGGAGAACGATGCAATTCGGGGATTTGTCCATTCGCTGCTCACGTGAGTGAACCGGTCGTTTCTTTGTGTATTAGAGAACCTGTCTATTCGTCAACAGCAGAGTCTTAAGAAAAAAAAAAAGAAGAAGTGCATGCTGCTATTCTGATGAGAGGAAAAGGATGATAAAGCCATTACACCACATGACTTGGTTGAATACCGACTTGTATTTGCCCCATGACGTGTTCATGGTAGTATTTGTTTCTAGATTGAAGCATTATTAGGGGTGACTATGATGCCTTAGGCTAATAGGGAATATGATCGCCTTTTGAGGCCCTGTGTATTTGTGTCCTTCGACCTGTGTTGTTGAAACTACCGTAAACCTCCCGATCAGCAACTTGTGAGGTTCCCATGTAAATGTAGCGCGTACTTACCAACTTAGGCCCATGGCTCCAAGTGGAATATAGGCCATCGACGACCCTTCGCCATCGGACTCTGTTCTGGGCTACTTTTGCCACTCCAGTCCAGCTGGTACCCTGCTTACATAGCTCTGCCTCAGTGTCCCGCCTCCAGCTGTTGCGAGGCCGGCCTCTCTTCCTTTTCCCCTGCGGGTTCCATGTCAGGGCTTGGCGTGTGGTGCTGGATGCTAGCTTCCTGAGGGTCTGTCCAATCCAGCCCCACTTCCTCCGCAGGATCTGCTTGGCCACTGGTTCCTGTCCCGCTCGCTCCCACAGCTCTTCATTCCGGATCTTTTCTAGGCACCGGATGTTGAAGATGCGCCTCAGACAAGTGTTGAGAATTGTCTGCATCTTCTGCTGCATCGTCTTTGTTGTCCTCCATGTTTCGCATCCGTGGAGCAGAACTGACTTCACGTTGAATATGCGAAGTTTGAATGTAGCGTACAGCCGAGTCCAAACTGTAGACTTCACGTGGTGTACGTTGCAGGCTAGAAGGTCTGTACTGGGTGGACGGGACTGACTGGGCGCAGGAAGGGCGGTGGACGTGGCAAGATGGCGACCCTATCTCATGGTTCCCTTGGGAAAGTGGTGAGCCCAACGATGCCAGGTGAGTGAACGAGTGAGTTTTTAAGGCTTAAGGCCGCGCAAGCCATAAAGAGTAAATCGCGGCTGGTGATGACAGGCAATCGGGATGAGTCCAAGAATTTTCTAGATTAGGTGTGTTTTGTTGTTGGTTTTTTTTTTTTTGGAGTGTATTCTTGATGAATGTGTTTAGTTTAGTTTAGTTTAGTTTAGTTTAGTTTAGTTTAGTTTAGTTTAGGGGCGGTTGGTGGTCTAGTGGTTAAACCTTCGCCACCAATGCGACAGGTCAGGTTCGAGTCCCAATCGAGGCAAATAATTTCTCCTTCTCGTGGCACCGTTCATTCGGGCCGATCGTCGGGGGTTCTCTCCGGGTACTCGGGCTTCCTCCCTTTCTGCTTTGGACATGTTCAGCCCACAAAATTTAAAAAACAAACCCAAAAAACAAACAAAACCAACAACAACATGTAATTCTAAATGCCGAAACGTAAAATAGCTGAGCTGACCCTTTGCACCACGTGATTGTAATGCGTTCATATCCAATGTGTGAGAGAATGCGTGCGGTTCACGTGAGCGTGCGTGCTGGGTTTAGTTCGCGGCGCTTTGAGCCGATTCGAGAAACTGGGTAAAGCGCCTACACAATACACAATTATTATTATTAGTAGTAGTATTTAGTTTAGCTCGGTTCGGATTCCTTCAGTTCTCATTCGGTATAGTGCTGTTCAGTATCGGTAGAGCAGTGCGATTAAATTCACCCTCTGTTAACCCTGGTTACTGTAGGGCAGTGCACACTAACTTTCTTTCTTTGGTTCAGCCGTGAGTGTATCGTCATGACGCCCGGTGGCTGGTTGAACGTCGCGTGTAACATGAGTGACGTCACCTACCGGTATCTGTGTCAGGCCGCAGCCAGCAGTCTCACGTCCGACTCTTCCGTCACCACAGTGACGTCACCTCCACCGTCTGACGCCTATGGTAAGCATTGGAAACAGTGTGTGTGTGTGTGTGTGTGTGTGTGTGTGTGTGTGTGTGTGTGTGTGTGTGTGTTTGTTGTTTTTCTTGTTCACCCCCACCCCCCTCCACACACACACACACACACACACACACACACACACACACACACACACACACACACACACACACACACACACACACGCACGCACGCACGCACGCACGCACGCACGCACGCACGCACACTTTATTTTGAAAATGTGCGTAACTGGTATGACTCGACACACGCAAAGAAAGCGTACTTGTGTTGCTAGTGAAAACTAAACCCGTCTGTTGCAGGTGGGTTTCTTAGCTGGGCAGTGACGTCAGCGGAAGTGAGCCGACAGGAAACGCAACTCGTGCGCAGTCTCCTAGAATGCGCTTCCGCTTGCGTCACTGTGAACTGGTGTGACGCCATAGCCGTGAAAGCATGCGACAGCGCCCCCTGCGGCCGAAAGTCGTGCCTGCTGATGTCGACCAGCACTGGCGGAGAGGTCGTGGCGCTGTCTCAGGCCAAAGTGATGAGGAGACACAGCGATAATGGTGAAGAGGATCCACAGGAAGTACTGCCAGCTTGAGCTCTCGTCTATCGCAGTGCATCGCGGAAAGGTCTAGCCTGACCCATTCACTGTCACAATTCAAGTCAATCCATTATCATTGCCAACCTGCTTTTGTAAAGCACACAGATCAATCCCTGATCTACGCAACTCGCTCAGTAAGTTAAACATCTTAAACTCGTCAAAAATGGACTTCCGTAAATTTTTTGTGTGAACGACGAGTTGCCGATCAATGACTGACCTCGCACGACCGCACACTGCTGCACAGTTGATCGCACTGCCTGGTACTGTTTGGACGCACCCTCACGTCCCACTCCTCGCGGATTCCCTGCGCCTCGTAGACTTTCAAATCACGTGGTTTATCCCCCGTGCTGTTTTGCTGTTGGTGCATCGATTCTGGAGAAATCATTTGCCAAAATACGAGCGATATCGATGCTTACTCCTCGTAAATTAGCGGCTCTACGGACTTTCTCGAGTCACGTGACACAAGAGACCTTATCCCCCGTATACAGTCTGCGCTGCATTTTGTAAGAGCGTCAGCTGGACAACATGATGTTGACGATTTTAAATACTAACCACAACAGACCTTCGGCAGAGATGTATGGAAATCAGGACTGTACATTTCATACCGTTCCATGCAGTCAGTTTTCAGTTCGGTAACGAGGAGATGTGTATTTTTTTCTCTCTCCAGGTTTTGCAGATACTGATGCACGCAAGAACGAGTCAGTTGATAGCGAGACGTATTTACATGAGTTGTCTTGGAAAATCTTGTCTAGATTCTGGGTGTCAAAAATGTACTCAAGATCCGAGTAAACTTATAACAAGTAACGTTTTTTGTTTATTTTTGTTTACTTTTTCTGATCATGCGTTTGGCTCTGTCATTTTCATCAGTATTAAATGGTATGTTGGCGCTTGCAATGGAAGGGAGACAATCAAACATCGTCGTAGGGGTGAAGAATGAGCATAGTCTGATTGCCTCCCTTTATCCTTCACCTTTCTCCATGAGAAATGGGAAAAACCACACACCACAAACAGTCTTGAGAAATAGACACTGAGGAAATCTGCACACACACACACACACACACACACACACACACACACACACGCAGACTCACACACACACACGCACACACACACACACACACACACACACACACACACACACACACACACACACACACACACACTCTGTGACACGCATGCAAAAGCAAACACTTGATGTTTCGACTCTGTATTTGTCTTTCTTCAGTTCCGAACACAAAACACACCAAACTGACCGACACACAACGTTCTCACACAGTCGTACATGCGCCCGGACTCTTAAATCCCACTTTATCTACGACAAACCTGCTTTGTATTTCGTTTGCACGGATCAAGTCGCTTCCGCACTAGACAAACCACATAACCAAATAAGCCAGTTATACATGACTATGCTATCGACCACCGCGATTGTAATTATTTTCGTTTTATCTTTTAAAATATTCATAGACTCTTATTAACCGTGGTCTTGCTGAACTGATTTGTCGTTTGCTGAAAAAAAAACAAAACCCAACATACGGTTAGTCCGGAATATTCAGGGCCCGTATGTAAAAGTCGAGGTTAGGGCTTTTAGCCCCGGGCTAGAGTCTAACCTCGAACTAAACTAGCTCTAGGGTATTTTTTTTTTTAAATCAAGAAGCAGACCCATTCCAGCAAGGTGCCTAAGCCGTTACAGAGGGATTTCTTTCTTCCTTTCTTTTTTTTAAATTTAATTATGCTTTTGGGTTTCTTTTTGTCCTAGTCTGGGTTAGGCCCGTAGCCGTGGGTTAAATTAACCTCGACTTTTAGTTTTATATAATGGCCCAGTTCTCCTCACCACCATTTAAAAAAAATCTCTTTGGGCTTTTAAAAATAAAAAAGTACTTTTAACTCTTAAAAGCCCATACAAAAAAATCGCTATTTTTGTTTGAAATCTTCAGGGCCCGCATGTAAAAGTCGGGGTTAGGGATTTTAGCCCCGGGCTAAGGTCTAACCTCGAACTAAACTAGCTCTAGTCTAGGGTTATTTTTTTTTTTAATCACGAAGGGGGTCCATTCCACCATGGTGCCCATGCCGCTACAGAAGGATCTGTAGGATTTGTTCTTCCTTTCTCCGCTTCCTCTTTAAATTTAATTTTGTTTTGGTGTTTCTTTCGTCCTAGTCTGGGTTAGGCCCGTAGCCGTGGGTTAAATTAACCTCGAGTTTTACATACGCGCCCTGATCACTAGGAGCCCATTCTGCAATCTGCAGCGGTCTCCGGCCCAGCTGGCGGCGCCTTGCTTGAAGTGGCTCTCACTGGTGTGCAGTGGCTTGTTCTTTTTAACCAGTCGTATCACATGGTGGTCCGGGGGTGGTCGTGCTTGGGCTCTTAAAAGTTGATGTTAATGTTAAAAGCTTACTGATGAATAATCGCTTTATACGTATCAATAATCATAATAATTAGTAGTAGTAGTAGCATTTGTGACCCGTTCTCACAAAAGGGACCATAAGTCGAAAATCATCAACTTTGAGATATGTATACCATTGCGATCTACTGGTTATGCAGTTTAATTCAATATAAGAATGAAAGCTGTACTACTACAAGTGACAGAGATATCAGCAGTTGAAGTTGGCTACCTACCAGGCGGCCGTACTGACCCCCGGCACTCTTTTCGCCTGTAGCGGCGTTCGGGCCTAGCGCGACTTACGGTCCCATTTGCGAGAACGGGTCACACTTGATAACTGAAATTAACCAACTAACGTTTGCGTCATACTAACAGTAAGCAGCGCATTAACAGAAAATTGCATTTCCCCCTATTTCTTCCTAAACGAGACACAAAATCAACACAACTAGAGATGATTATTTTGTGGACTGACACCACAAAAAGCAACAAGTAGAAAGATTATTAAAATTCTAATCTCATCCTTTAACCACATCACGAATGCAATGTCAAGAAAAACAAAACTTCACTAAAACATTTCTTTGTGTTTGGGCATCATACATTGTGTGTTCATACACAAAACAATCGTACATTCAAAAAAGAAAAATGGCGAACTGAACTGGACTCTTTGTAAACACAGCCACAACAAACTTGATCACTAAGACAACCACACAAGCAGCAAATTCACAGCGCAAACAAATAAATTAAACAGCACCGCAAATGTGGGAATGTGTGAAACGAAACAAACACAACTACATGAGCAGCTTGTGCGTCGATCGTCCTCATGAGAACAGCCCTCCAATCATTTGTGTGTGAAAGACAAAGGCAGAAACCACATGGTATTACAGTGTGGTGATATACTCTGATAACATCCACCTTCTGATGTAAGGACGCGTACGATAGGCGCAAAGGGAATCTTAAACATGTAAGAAAACGCTGGATTGGTGGAGAGAAGCTCCGCCCCTCAGAACAAAAACCAATACGCTGGAATGTGATTTTGGAATGAACTGAAGAGCATCATATAACCACACTGGCGTTCTGTACAATGTAAACAAGCACAGAAAAGTTGCTGAAATACATAATACGGACAACGTGAGCGAGCGTTTCCTAACAAATCTATGTACACAAAAGAACATACTGCTATTTACAGATAATCATAGTCAATGAAATGTAATTGAAATCAGCTAAATCGATCTAGATACCATGAGCTAATTCATTCTTTCATTGCTAAGAATTAATTGGGTTCTAGAGATTTTCCGGCAGTGAAACCATGCTTCAAGAGCACTCATTCAATATACTATTATCACTAGTACAAGAATGTATTCGAAGTACATAACGCAAACTACCTCACACTTGACAAAACTGCTGGAATGTACCGTTTGTCCAAAGCAAGAAAATTCAAAGAAAGTGCACACCACCAACAACCCAAAAAACCCAAACACAAAAAACAAACAAACAAAAAAAAAATCAACCGCAACTCCAAACCAAACCGAACCAAACCCAAACAAAACAAACTGAAATTGACAGATCTATACAAAGTAGCGAACTACACAGCACTACCGGGTCTTGGGCGAAGAGTTCGGTCCACGAAATATCTTGCAGGTTTCTTTCTCGACTGGACAAGGAGGATTTTGTTGTTGTTCTCTGCAGCCCCGCCCCCTCCCCCCCCTTCCCCACGACCTACCCCCCCCCCCCCATCCCCCAACCCTCCCCATCTCCCCTTCCCATCTGTGCCACATACTCCATACTGCATTGTACAGTGCTAAACTTTGCAGTTCTTATACTGGCCATTTCAATATTGACTGGGGCAACTTATGTTTTGGAAAGGTTCTGCTTGAGAAAGCGCCTGTACGCTAGAAAGACTCTTGATGATTAGTATAGCTCATAGTGCGATACAATGGTGTTTACACTGTAGGAGAACGGCTGAACATTCAAATTCGACAACTGTTGGATAATTATACGACACTCGCCAAGCTAGTGTATTAGCCGCGTCAGTGAGTACGCTTTTGTTGGCTCAGTGCCAACATTTCATGGCCTGTCACTGTGCAGGTGTCTAAGCGGTGTGATGCGTGTCATCACCCCCCCCCCCCCCAAAAAAAAAAAAAAAAAAGTAGCTAAGAATGATCTGAGCGCTTAAAATTCTAAAGAATGAGGTCCTTCAGTGTAAAAATGCAGTTGTTGTGACAGAACAGTGAATCCAGCTTCGGGTGAGAACTCGCTAAAACTGGACAGAGTTATTTTTTGCGGAAATATTTTTTGACAACACTCACTCACATTTTGATAATGAGAAATCTCTCTCTCTCTCTCACACACACACACACACACACACACACACACACACACACACACACACACACACACACACACACACACACACACAAATACTGCATGGCACAAACAAATACATTTAGATATGATACAATTAAGGTTAAAAAAAAAAAAGGAAAAAAAAAGAAAAAAAAAAGCAGGAGACTGGCGGTCTTGTAAAGCCATAGCAGCAAGACAACGCGTAATAGTTCTTTGTCAGGTTTGGCGATGTTCTGTTATACTTAATTCCACTCTCTTGCCAGTCACAGAGTACTTGAGTCCTCTCAAATCGACACAGGAAATGCAGCAGGGAAGCCCTGTACTTTTTGGAAGTCGAGACACAAAGACGCGACTGATTACTGCCGGGGATCCGCTGTCGACATAGGCGCTGGTAAGGGCCGTTCTACACGTGGCAAGTTTGCAAGGCAAAAGCGGGTTTGCGGCCCCCGCAAGTCGACGGCAAATGTACAAGCAAGATGTACAGTCTTGCAGCCTACGGCTTGCCGCGGCAAGTTTCGGATAGAACGGCTTTCTATTTTCTCGGCTTGCGCCTCGCAAGTGCGCGCGAGGCACCCTGGGAGCCCCGCCAGGACGGCCAATCGCACGCCGCGTAGTGGTCACGCGGCCAAATTAAACAAAATGGCGTCAAAGACCTCCGTATGCGCCAAGCGAATCTCGCTGCAAGATCCACTTTCTCGCCCAGATCCACTGTTTCTTCCTGTTCTGCAGCAAAATAACTGCAGCTGCTGCAAAAGTTAATTCCTCCTCCGAACTTTCATTCACATATTCAGCTGAGTCTGACTCGGATTCACTCGCGACCATGGCCGGGCGAAATCGCGCGAGGCCCCTTCCAAATATAGGGTTGAAAGGGTCACACGAAAGGTCAATCAGCCGACTTGTGGTGCGGAGGTTTCCGCGTGTAGAAGCAGCGGCATTGCGGCAGACAAACTTGTGGGGGGAAAGTCGAAGGGCGGCAACTTGCCGCTTGTCACGTGTAGAACGGCCTTAAGGGCCGTTCTACACGTGGCAAGTTTGCCCGGCAAAAGCGGGTTTGCGGCCCCCGCAAGTCGACGGCAAATGTACAAGCAAGCTGTACAGTCTTGCTGCCCAAGGCTTGCCGCGGCAAGTTTCGGATAGAACGGCTTTCTATTTTCTCGGCTTGCGCCTGGCAAGTGCGCGCGAGGCACCCAGGGAGCCCCGCCAGGACGGCCAATCGCACGCCGCGTAGTGGTCACGCGGCCAAATTAAACAAAATGGCGTCAATGACCTCCGTATGCGCCAAGCGAAGCTCGCTGCAAGATCCACTTTCTCGCCCAGATCCGCTGTTTCTTCCTGTTCTGCAGCAAAATAACTGCAGCTGCTGCAAAAGCTAATTCCTCCTCCGAACTTTCATTCACATGTTCAGCTGAGTCTGACGCGGATTCACTCGCGACCATGGCCGGGCGAAATCGCGCGAGGCCCCTTCCAAATATGGGGTTGAAAGGGTCACACGAAAGGTCAATCAGCCCACTTGTGGTGCGGAGGTTTCCGCGTGTAGAAGCAGCGGCGTTGCGGCAGACAAACTTGTGGGGGGGGGGGGGAGTCGAAGGGCGGCAATTTGCCGCTTGTCACGTGTTGAACGGCCTTAAGAGTTCAAGTGTTGTGTTAGTAAATCAAGTACAATCATTCCAGTACTGATATCACTGCAATATCTCTGGAAAAAAAAAAAAAAAAACCCGAACAAACGACTTCCCCGATAGCTCACTGGATTCGATGCCTTGTGGGCCAAAGAGTGTGTGACTGTCATGACTTTGAGAAGAAACACGTCACAATCGAACATATGAACTTCATATGTTGTCATTATCGTGGCGTCAACGCCACAAAAAAAAAAAAAAAAAAAAGTGTGAAGATCTGGAAGTGTCCTTGAGATCTGGCAAATGGGCTCATATTCTCCATACACTCCGAATAAACTAGAGATATCAAATATATATTTACAATACTGGGTCGTAACGCTTGTGAAGTGAATACAGTAACAGTTCTACACTACAAAGAGTGAACTTACATTCACCGTCGCGGCTAGGCAAGCACTATATCATCATATGACTTTGGTCAGAGAGACTACATTATGTATGTAGTCTCTCTGCTTTGGTACACCAGTCGGTACTGTACAACCGGCTTTCAGCCTTTCCTTTAGGTCTAATCATAGTGCCAACATGAAACTCAAAAGCAAGAGAACCACAGGACCATCGGCATATTATAAGTTTATCTTGTTAATGCTCAAAAGTGTTTCCTTGTACCTCCACTATACGCAACGACATAAAAGTGTTTAAACCAAGGAAACAGTCTGCACACCGGCTGACAGGGAAGCGAAGGTAACAGCGCGCGATTAGGCAGATTTAGTAGGACTTCGTACGGAGGACTTCGTTGAGCAGCGTAACGCATTTGCATGTAAATTAGGCACCGTACGGGTGCCATTAGCTAATCGCAGCATGAGCGTGAGCATAATTTACATGTAAATGGGTTACGCTGCGCAGCGAAGTCCTCCGTACGAAGTCCTACTAAATTTGCCTATTATCTCACAGCCACAAGCTCCAAGCACCCACAACACAAGGACTAAGCCACAGACGACGTGAAGTTTAACTAAGTACCCCCAGATTTTCACAAATTCATCAATACTGTGATACATGTACTAACAAAGCCGCGGTCTCCTGTTGCCCTGTTGTGAAGGAATGTGACCTGTTCGTCTTTGGGAATGGGGGTGGGGTGGGGGGGGGTGTTTAGGGGTTTAACGTCATTTCCACCACACAGGGTGATATCAAAGAAGGGGCAACGATGAAAAAGCCAGCACAAATATTTGGCCCCAGCCGGGATCGAACTCACGACCCGAGCATTAGAAGTCCAACGCTCTACCATTCGACCACCCCGGCTCCCCGTTTTTGGGAATGGAATGAACGGAATGAATAAAGGCGCTACATTACAAGCGGCTCTGCTGAAGGTTGCTTTGTTCCGTTGCAGCTGCATAAAACCATATGGTCGGTTCCGAGGGAGATCGGCCCCGGGGGGGGGGGGGGGGAGTGGGGGGGGGGACGGGGGACGGGGGGGTGGGGTGTGATGATGTGCATTATAAAAAGAAAGAGCAAGAACTGTGAAAATATGAAATGGCTACGAACGAATGTGTCAGTATGATTACCGTCGGAAAATAGTGGAAAATACAGCTTGACTGATTAATTGATTCACATTTTGAATGGTCGGCTGTGAGCGAGTGTGACAGGCTGAATGACAACGACCCAGACTAGTCCTAGTTTAGGACGCAGCTCGTGGTTGCTCGGCGTTTCTCCCGTTTTCAGGATCCTGTGTATGAATCCCTTCCCACAAGCAGGGCTTCCAATCCGCGTCCGACATCGGCCATAGACTGCTTCATTTTGGAAAATTTTAGTCCGAATAGGCTAATGTCACACAGGAGTATTTTCAGTCCGAACAAACAGCGAACATGGTGTTTGTCCGTGTTTCTCGTGTGACATGCAGCTACAACATGCCCTTGGCCTATTTTTTCCAGAGTGTGTTTTGAGCCGTTTTCCACGTTTGTTCGAACAAAAAGACGGTCTCCCGTCATATGCCTTACTGTCCTACCAAGGCGGGCACACGTCACACATCATTTCTGCGTCACAAGGCGAGCACACGTCAAAATCATTTCTGTGTCAGGAGGCGGGCACACGTCAAAAATCATTTCTGCGTCACAAGGCGGGCACACATCAAAAAGCATTTCTGCGTCACAAGGCGAGCACACGTCACACATCATTCCTGCATCACAAGGCGGGCACATGTCACCCATCATTTCTGCGTCACAAGGTTACACGTCACACATCATTTCTGCGTCACAAGGGACACTAGTCGGGATAAATGTCCTGTAGTTTTACAGTCTGCCCGGACCTTTATCCCTGTATGGTTCTCCCGCGGACATGAACCCTTGAACAACTGAAGTGTGATGATCATTTTCAGCGAAGTCGCTCACTCGTCCTTTGTAACACGCATCTAAATGTTAATCGCCCGTCCACCCAGATCTAAACATCTGGCAAGGGAGATCAGTGAGAGAGAGACAGAGAAGAAAGAAGGTATCACATGGCTTGGTTCTCTACGTGCTTGATGGTTCGTGCGAAGTCAGTCTACGGACAAGTCCGTCGTCAAATCACTTTGTTTCTCACGATGTCTAATGACCCGTAATACGTCGTGTTCAGCACCAGTTTTCCAGAATATTCCGCCACTGTCATGTTTAGAAGCCACTGCTCCATACATCCCAGCCCCACGGGCTCGAAGTCCCAGTGAAACTTGTTGGTGAACAGCTCCTTCCGGGAGGTCAGCAAAGGGAGGTCACCCACGCCGAATATGCAAATGTTGCGCACGCGCTTCCCGTGGCAGGGGAAGCGGAAGATGTAACGCCCGTCTCCGTCGCGCCAGTTGGTGTTCCAGTTGACATAGCGCGCTAGGTAGGGTTTGGTGAGGGCGTTTGTGTCTGGTGGACCTGCAAAACACACACAAAAATTATGTAGAGTTATCATAATGAGGTACCACCCGATTACAAAATATACACCACACGATTTTGATTTCGACCGTAAAGTTAAACTCGCCACCCCTGCCCACGATATGACAAGATTGGTTAAAAAGAACCAGCCACTGCACACCAGCAGGAGCCACTTCCAGCCACTATTACTCAAGACGTGGGCCTTCCCGCAAGCCGCGAGACTGCTGCAGATTGCGTCACGGTGGCTTCAAGTGGCTTCTGGTGATCCGTTGATTTCAAGTAAAAATGTGATTTTAGTTTACATGGGCTTCTAAGAGTTATCGATAAATCTGGCAATGGAGAACCTAGAAGCGCCTACGGGAGGGTATACAGTTACACACTAGGGAAAGCTGTGACCACTGGACGAATCAGTTAATTCACGGTGCCCACATGGACACACAGCTGAGTGAACCGCCACCGTCCTCATCATAGGAGCCAGCAATACATGCATACATATATATTACCAACACGATCAACTTAAAAGTCTGTGATCTCAACAAAAAGCTGCGAACATGGTGGTGGTGTCGGTTTTTTTTTTTTTTTTTTTTTTTTAACTGCGACTCCTGCGACAGTGCATAATGCAGACAACTCTGTCACAGTTGCAGAGTTTTCAGCGCTTCGGAGACCCTTGTAAAACCAGAGCGTGAGTCTGCAGTAACTTCAGTGTGCTTTTGGTCAGTGAGCGAGACACATCGCTACAGCGTCTAGCGGGTGTTGTGTGCTGCACGAGAAGACTAACCACTGCGATCTTTCTCGCCCAATGTCAAAACTGAAAAACTGAGCTGTGAAATCAGGCTGCCCGTGGCTTTAATAGGGGTGTCAGGGACGCTAAAAATTCAGTATCTGTGACAGAGTGGACTGTGCATTTTACACTATCAGAACGGTTGTTTTTTTTTTTTTCCTAACACACTGTGGCTTTTTGTTAAGATTGGAGACCTTTAAGGCACTTGAATAGGTATGCGCATGCACGGACCTATCGCCTCCGCTAGCGTGGGAAAATGGCTTATTATTGACTCACTCACTCTCTCTCTCTCTCTCTCTCTCTCTCTCTCTCTCTCTCTCTCTGGGGAAACCGGGATAGCCGAATGGTAGAGGCGTTGGACCTTCGGTTCCCCGGGTCGTGAGTTCAAGACCCGGCTGGGGGAAAATATTTAAGCTGGCCTTTTCCTCGTCCGTCAAGCGTGGTGAAAAGGACAAACACCCACCCAGAGAGAGAGAGTGTGTGTGTGTGTGTGTGTGTGTGTGTGTGTGTGTGTGTGTGTGTGTGTGTGCGTGCGTGCGTGCGTGCGTGCGTGCGTGCGTGCGTGCGTGCGTGCGTGCGGCGTGCGTGCGTGCGTGTGTGTGTTGCTGTTTTTTGTTGGTTTTTTTTTTTTTTTTTTTTTGGGGGGGGGGGGGGGGGCTAAATTCATCGCTTTTGTACATTGTAACCACAATGAACAGAATTTTTTGTTCTTGCGGTAAATACCGTTGGTTATATTCGCCATCAGTAGCACAGCAGTCAAGTGCACAACAGGAGCACAAGTCAAAGCTTATAAGCGTGGTCACATGAACCAGGTTGCAGACTGTACGTGGCCGAGAAATTGCCCGGGAAAGACTTGGCGTTACAGAGGAAAAGAAAAGGTTATGGGATAAGGGACGACAGAAGGAAAAGGAGAAGGTCGTGAGGTGTGTGTGTGTGTGTGGGGGGGGGGGGGGGGGGGGGGCGTTTGGCGGTGGTCGTAAATTGCTTGTGACAGTAATGAGGGGGTTTGACATGCATCAACACTGAAGCCACACTATGCGTGCAAGTCATCCGTCGTAAAATCTACCTGAGTGATATGTGGCGGGTCATTGGAGTGCTGTCGGAATACTCTATAGTTTGCAAATATCAGAAGCTGTGTGAGAGAGAGAGAGAGAGAGACGACGAGAGAGAGAGCTGCTGCTGGTGTGTGTGTGTGTGTGTGTGGGTGTGTGTGTGTGTGTGTGTGTGTGTGTGTGTGTGTGTGTGTGTGAGAGAGAGAGAGAGAGAGAGAGAGAGAGGATGGGCCGGCTCGAACTCACGACCCAAGCATTGAAAGCCCAACGCTCCACAAGCAGTAGGTCCAAGATATCGACAAGGGAGGGGGAGGGGGAGGGGGAGAGAGAGAGAGAGAGAGAGAGAGAGAGAGAGAGATGGATGGATGGATGTTGGGAATTGAACGTCCTTTTCCACCAAATACGGGTGATATCAAAGACGGGGACACGATGAAAAAGCCAGCACAAATACTTGGCCCCAGCCGGGATACAAACTCACGACCCGAGCATTAGAAGTCCAAACGCTCTATCATTCGGCCACCCCGGCTCCCCGAGAGAGAGAGAGAGAGAGAGAGAGAGAGAGAGAGGCAGGCGACAATGTTTCCTGGGTCCCCTTTGAAATCAGCCTTTTTCTTTCATGGAAGGGTATCGCAAGCTTTGAACTGACGTACAGTCGCATGCATAATCAAAACAGTTTCCGTGTTTTATGTGACGGGCACGTTTGATGTTGTTACTATACGGCTCACGTCAAGAACTCTCAGGCACTCCCTGAAAATGACTGTGTCCCCGGAGTTCGTCTTTGCGACACTGGGTCCGGTTCAGAGGCATTAAAGGTCTGCAATCTCAGCAAAAAGCCGCAAACCACTGCGGGTTTTTTTTTTGTTGTTTTTTTTTAAACTGCCGACTCCTTCGATTGTGCATAATGCAGGCAACTAGTCACAGTTGCAGAGTTTTCAGCGCTTCGGGGACCTTTATAAAACCAGAGCACGAGTTTGGCCGTGACATTGTTTGGCGTTTGGTCAGTGAGCGAGACACATCGCTACAGTGTCTAGCGGACGTTTGAGTGCTGCACGATCTTTCTCGCTCAGTGTCAAAACGCAAACTGAGCTGTGAAATCAGGCTGCCCTTGGCTTTTCTTGGGGTTTCAGGGACGCTAAAAAAAGCTCTGCAACTGTGACAGAGTTGCCTGTGCTTGCACGGTCGACTCTGTAAAAAAATTTCACACTCCGGAAAGCTTTTTGTTGGGAGCTTACATCTTTACTAACACAAACTGAGCGTGGGGGTAAAGTCTGGTGTTTATTTGAAGGACCACGTTCGGCGAGTGTACTACTTACTTAGGCCCCTGGCTCCACGTGGAGCATAGGCCATCGACAACCCTTCGCCATCGCACTCTGTTCTGGGCTATTCTTGCCACACCAGTCCAGTTGGTCCCCTGCTTACATAGCTCTGCCTCAGTGTCCCCCGCCTCCAGCTGTTGCGAGGCCGGCCTCTCTTCCTTTTCCCCTGCGGGTTCCATGTCAGGGCTTGGCGTGTGGTGCTGGATGCTGGCTTCCTGAGGGTGGTGTCCAATCCAGCCCCACTTCCTCCGCAGGATCTGCTTGGCCACTGATTCCTGCCCCGCTCTCTCCAACAGCTCTTCGTTCCGGATCTTCTCTGGCCATCGGATGTTGAAGATGCGCCTCAGACAGGTGTTGAGATTCGGCGAGTGTGCTAGTTTGTAATAACTTTGTTGTCACCAAAAAGCATGATTTCCGCGATTTTTGTATTTGTAGGGCAAGGTGCATGCCACAGACTTGCAACAGAAGGCAAACTGCCGGTGAAGCTGGGACTTTCAGCGCACATGGAAAGCAGAGGTGACGCGAGTGGATTTGAGTGAAGTGGCTTTCAGTCAGTAGACAGTACACAGACAGTAGACTCGCATTACTCCAGTGAGGCCTGAGCGGAAAGGAGACATACGATTTTTTTTAATACTCCCGCCAGGTGCGGGCCTTTAAATGGTCAGTGCACGGTAATTTGTGTTTCCAGACTGAAGCATTTTTAGGTGACTATGATGTCTGAGCCTAATAAGGAATATACAGGCATTTTGAGACCTCGTGCATTCGTGATATGAAGCCACACAAGGCCACGACGTCCTCATCACGTCTATCGGCGACCCCCGCCTCTTTGCACGCTTCCACTCTGCAGGCGTCCCACGGGACGAATCCAAGATATGCCTAAGAATCCCCAGGCGCAGGCCACCCATAATGCTTGCCCCGCCAGCAAGGTGTCGAAACTGTCGGGTTTTTTTTTTTTTTTTTTTTTTTGGGGGGGGGGTTTGACGCTGCGTGCTTTTGGGCAGTATCTCCGAAGAAGCCTCTGTAGGCGAATCCTCTCCACTGACGCATGCCATTGTGGGTTACACATGATAAATCACAAAGAAAGAAATAAAGAAAGAGAGAGAGAGAGAGAAAGAGAGAGAGAGAGAGAGAGCGAGCGAGAGAGGAGAGAGAGAGAGAGAGAGAGAGATTACCTTTGTACGAGCCAGGCACCATAAGGTGAGGGTTGTGGTTGAGAGAAGGGAAGTAGGTCTCGTCAGGCAGGTCGGTGTAACGGACCCAGTCCAGCAGGTCACGCGCCGTTTGGTTGTGCAGGATGTAGTCCACGAACCCCCGACACGCCATGATGAACACCATGCCCTTATATGGAATAATCCCGTGAGGCGGCTCAAAGTTGTTTGTACCACCTCTTCGTCATGGCCCTGTGATACAACAATACAAGTAATAATGAAAACTGTACATATACTTCTGTGTCCTACTATTACTACTACTACTGCTTATTACTACTACTACTGCTTACTGTAGTAGTAGTAGTAGTAGTAGCAATACTAATAATAATTTAATAATAATAATAATGAAAATTTCACACATAACTCACGTGTGCTACTACAACTTGCTGCTTACTGTAGTAGTAGTAGTAACAGCAGCAACAACAACAATAATAATAATAATAATTTCTATAATAATAATAATAATATTTCAATAATAATAATAAAAATTTCAATAAAAATAATAATGATAACAATAATAATGAAAATTTAAATAATAATAATAATGAAAATTTTACACATACTTCTGTGCAATACTACTGTTACTGCTTACTGTAGTGGTACCAGCAATAATAATACATGTAATAATAATAATAATAATAATAATAATAATAAATATTTTACACGTGCACTGTGCACTACGACTAGTACTGCCTACTGTCGAACAGTGACCATCGACCTCTAGCAATTCACGTGACAAAGGCCACCTGAAGTTTAAAACAAATTCTTCCAGTCTCTAACTGCCACCCTACAGGCAAGAAACACAAAGTGGGCGTATTCCCCTGACAAGAAACTATCCGAGCAAACAGTCCGGGGGGGGGGGGGGGGGGAGGAAATTCAAGTAGCTCTGGTATTTGAAATTACCATGGGTTCAACATGTAAGAAGGTGAATGTCAAAGGGGAATGAATCTCAAGGTCATCTGAATGTCAAGGTCATCTGAATAACAACAAATGCACTTTGTTCATCCCGAAACGGGCAATTAAGATATAAGATAACCTCAGTATAAATTTTTCAACAAATAAATAATTAAGAACCATCAATATTAA
This sequence comes from Batillaria attramentaria, assembly GCA_018292915.2. Taxonomy (NCBI): domain Eukaryota; kingdom Metazoa; phylum Mollusca; class Gastropoda; family Batillariidae; genus Batillaria; species Batillaria attramentaria. The sequence goes on from JACVVK020000153.1 coordinate 65,228, forward strand.
TCACAGATTCAACTAATTATGATGATTAAATCTAAATAAGAATTAAGAAATAACGTAGGAGTTCATTCGTAAGCTGAACGCTAGGCTAAATAACAGAACACGGGCATTCTTATACTCTCTCTCTCTCTCTCTCTCTCTCACACACACACACACACACACACACACACACACACACACACACACACACCACACACCACACCACACACACACACACACACACACACACACACACACACACATCCAAATGCCACAAGGTACATTGACCTAAGAGGCAGTATGTCCCAAAATGAGGGATCACGTAGAATGTGGATGTCCGAGGAACACGAAGGGCAAAAGGACGCGGCCCGCACCGAGGAACAGAAACAATTAGGCCACGATACACTTACCGGATTCATCCTTGAAACAAAACACTGTGCTGTAACCTAGACAAGACATCACACCAAAAAGGAAAAGCAGACCTATAGCCTAAGAAAAATTACGGAACAACGTAGAACAAATTTGCTGCTCTACGCTCCCACATATAAAAAGCCTATTTTTCCTACCCTACTAAGAGTATTAGAATCATAAATTATGTCTGCCTGTCTGACTGTGTTTTCCCTCTCTTTTCTGTGTGTGTGTTGTGTGTGTGTGTGTGTGTGTGTGTGTGTGTGTGTGTGTGTGTGTGTGTGTGCGTGCAAAGGGGAGGAGGGGGGGGGGGGGGCGGGCGGAGGGGGGACAATTGTGCTCTACCCCCCTCCTCTCTCTCTCTCTCTCTCTTTTGCTCGGGCTGCTGGCTTTTTCATCGTTGCACCGTCTTTGATATCACCCGTATGTGGTGGGAAAGGAAGTCGGAAACCCCCAAACACCCACCCGCCCCTTTGCTCGGGTCGTGCGTTCGAATCCCAGCCGGGGCCATATTATTTGTTGCTGGCCATTTTTTCCTTTGCCCGTCTTGGTATCACCCATACGTGGTGGAAAAGGACGTTAAACTCCCAAACATCCACCCCACCCACCCTCTCCCTCTCTTTGCATGCGTGTGTGTGTATGTGAGTGTGTTCCTTACATTGTCTGTCTCTCTCTCTCTCTGTGAATAGCTCTACCAGTCTGAACTTCGCCGTTCGCGCTGAACACCGCCTCGACTGTACGTTTACTGCCAGTTTCCTCAATAGTCCTTTGAGGGAAAGGCGTATCACGCAATAGGTGTGTCCACTTAGTTAATGACACCCTCTGGTGGTCGTCAGTCCTTTGATGGATTGCATGAGACCATTTTTCCTGGTAGACGGTGTCATCCATCATCCATCTAAACTAGCTTCCACAGCCCGGGGAGATAGAGAAGGGGACAGCAGTGAGTGGGAGAGAGAGACGGGGGGGGGGGGGGGGTGTTTGTGGGGGGAGAGAGAGAGAGAGAGAGAGAGATATTCCGAAATTTAAATAGCTGAGCTGACCCTTCGCACCACCTGACTGAAATGTGTTTATGTCCAGTGCGTGAGAGAATGCATGTGATTCACGTGAGCGTGTTGGGTTCAGTTCGCGGCGCTTTGAGCCGATTCATGAAATTGGGTAAAGCGCCTATGCAATAATTATTATTATTATAACCGGTCAGTCCCTTATACGGTCAAAATCAAAAAGAAAGGTTTCATGATTAAAGTATGTAAGAGTACCGGCCGCCGTAGTGTAGTGGTTAGCACTTCGGACCATGGACCGGGAGACCCGGGTTCGAGTCCCAGCCGAGGCAAGCGGGATTTTTCCTACCTAGGTCGGCTCCTACCCAGAGCGGGTGAGCTATGAGCCCAATGGGGAGGCTGTTGCCACACAGCCGAGATTCACCCACTTCACGGGTGCGACTTTGGGGGTGCTTCCCTTGGTATGACACGTCTTATGATGTGGATGATTACACGGCCGGCACCGCAGGTACCGTAGTTTCGGGGCCTGGTTAATGCCGGGCTATTTATGACAGGAAGCGTGGAATGCGGCCCTCTCCCGCAATCCTAAACCACACGGACCTCCACAGCATCATCTTACCATCATCCTTATCTCCATCATCATGCATAATAAAAAAAAATACCCCAGCTTCCAAGCCCTCCGTGGATTCCACCCATTACCTGGGAGGAACACCACTGGAGCTGGCAAAGAGTTGGGGCAGCAAAAAAAAAAAAAGAAAAAAAAAGAAGAAGATGAAAAAAAAAAGCCTGTAAGAGTATCCTATGCATTCCGCGCCCATGGGGAAAAAACCCCGCCACTTTCTATAAGGTGAATAACTTTCCATAACTCATAATTATTACTCTTGGTCCTCGCCAGGAATTTGTGGACGAAGAACAATCATTCCAGACACCAGATCTGTCCATAATTGGCTAGTTTTACCGTACTGGAAAGAGGGCCTAAGTGTCATGGGTCTGATAAGCGCTTACGTTCTTTTTTCCATGTGACGGCTGAGATGTAATTACGTCTTGCCTCGCTTTCCCCCTCAATCAAACCACACTGGGACTTGAACCCTGGTCCCCTTTGATACAGCGCGCAGGACCTGACTCAAGCCTCCCACCACGCCGGCCGCAAATCCCTCTACACACGAAAGACAATCCCCTAAAAGTCGGCCAGCACGAAAAGGGCAGCCAAACCCCGGACTGCCGATGGGGGGGGGGGGGGGGGGGTAAATGTTCCATCCGGACAGTTTTCCAACACGCGCTCAGACATTACATTGTACAGCGGTATTCCCGAAGGAAATGGACGAAACAACGTGAGAGCTTTGAAGGCGAGTGGTGTATTTTAGATAATGACGTTACAGTCTTTTTGTCAGCATCCCTGTACCGGCACCGCGCTTCTCTTGTCCCCTTGCAACGCCAAAATCGGGCTAACCGAGACCGAGCCAAGTGACACCTAAGAAAAAAAAATTACTCGGTGACAAGGAAAGTGGACAGCTGCGAACAACTTAGAGGTTCCCGTGTTATTTGACAGTGGGCACAGAAGCGGTGAAAGCTGTCGCATTCGCCAGCGCAGTACATTTCTAGCCTCTTTTAGAGATTATTGCCTGCATGAGTTGTCTCCCTTGCCGCAACAAGCACGCATTTTTCGTGGCAGAGCACAAAGCTGCCACGAAAAATGCATGCATGCTGCGGGTCTGTGTATACACGGGGGACAACTCATGAACTACAGGGATGTTCCGTCAGCCACAAGTTTTTTTTTGTTTTTGTTTTTTTCGCAGTTGGCACTTACCATTCCATTCGCACTGCGGTTGAGACAGGCAATAATACCAACAGGGAAATAATTGAATAACGTCAGGCAGACTTTTTCTATCTGGTGACTGCCTACAACAAGGTTAAAACTGGATGAGCGTTGTCGCCAGAAGCGGTTTGGTTGTCTTTGTGATGTGGGCAAAGCCGTCAAATTGAATCACAAAATGCAAAATGTGAATTGTGATGGAGCGAGCCTGTGGTTCCAATCAGACAGAGTAGAAGTAAAACAAATAAGTTGATGGAAAAGGGGTGGGTGGGTGTTTGGGGGTTTAACGTCCTTTTCCACCACATAGGGTGATATCAAAGACGGGGCAACGATGAAAAAGCCAGCACAAATGTTTGGCCCCAGCCGGGATCGAACTCACGACCCGAGCATTAGAAGTCCAACGCTCTACCATGATGGAAAAGGGAAAATGGCTGAATATGGCACAGCCACCTGAATGAAGACACAATGTCTTCGTCGGGATCATTCCATCTTTGCTAAGCTAACTTCAGGAACAGTTTCGCTCGTGAGTGCGCCTGTACGCTCGAAATACTCTGTCTTGAGGAATAGTACAGCTCGTAATATTGTGTAGCCGAGTGGTTTGGACCCTCTCGCCCACTACCCTAGGTTCTCCGGCCAGCTGTGTGCCGCCGGCTTTGTTCGCCTGTAGGCTACCGCACGCGTGCAGCGTTGCGGATCCACGATAGCCACGTGTCAGTTAGTTGTGTTTGTTTATGTCCATGTAGTGCTAAATATCTCCGCAGTCACTTAACCTAAAGTTATCATGTAAACTGTAGTGGTTTCGGAAGAGTTTGTACTTTTAGTTATGTTTTGTTTTTGGCGCTGTTTTGTAGTTTAACGGGTGTATTTTGCCATTTTCGCCACTTTTCGAATGCGTGGTCCCAGCCTTTACGCTCTTAAATCGGCGATAGGAAATTCTTTGTACATTGATAATGTTCCAAACTTATGCCATCTTAGAGTACTTTTCACGCTCTTTTCAATGCAGTTTGTTTGAAGTTTGTAGCTGTTGTATTACGCCCGCTATTGTTAGTTTTCTGTGTGTAAACAAACACAGATTTCGCTGCTACCCGAGCATCTAGCCCTTGTTTCTGCTGCGAGCGGCCGTTGCTTTCTTTGCGGCTCGCGCTGGGCGCATAAGTAGCCGCGAGCTACGCCTCACTGGACAAAGACACTCGCCTAGCCAAGCAGCCAAAGTCACACGCCAGGAACAACTTGTCCTTAAGGGCCAAAAGCCATAGGACGTAAAGCAAGCTAATGATGATGCTCACTGGACAGTCGCCAGCCAGCCCTGCCGCGAGTCACTGCACGGATTGTCGCTCCCCGCTCGGCCATTTGTTGCTGTTTTCCTGTTGAAATAAAACTCATGTCATAGCGACCGCTGTGTTTTGTCTCCCTGCCTGCCTGACTATCACTCAACACCATCACAACTGTCCAGGCGTCTGAGTGGTGTGATGATTGATACCACGAAAACAGCTCAGAACGATCTGTGAGCTTACCAAAAAAAAGGCATTAGCCCCATTAATATGTGTTTGTAGTTAAATGTATCTGTGGAGGCATGTTGTGTGTGTTTCTGGGTGAGTGACGGAGAGTGTGCTCATTGTAAGGCGTCCTGAGCTCCCGCGAGAGGGAGGGCTTTCCATACGTACTCATATTCTTCTTCTTCTTCTTTTTATTCTTCTGTTTATTATTATTACTACATGTACGCTAGAAGTAGTCTAAGTAGAGCTCATAATGCGATACACTGACGTCAGCTGACCGTGCTTACGAGAACTGACGTGATAAGAAGCTGTTAAATATATATAGAGCTCACAGCTGATGGCCTAGTGCGGTTTTCCACGATATAAACCAGGAGATGTTTCGATTTTAGCCGTAGCTACCGACCCTTGATTTGTCATGACCCACGCTGATGCACTCTGTTTTAAAATTCTTAATATACATTTGTGGACGTCAAAAACTCACACTTCACTTTGCGAAGCGCAGTGTAGTTTCTGTTTTCGCTGGTTTATGTACATGCATAACAATTTTTTTTTTTTTTTTTGCTGCCCCAACTCTTTGCCAGCTTCAGTGGTGTTCCTCCCAGGTCATGGGTGGAACCCACGGAGGACTCGCAAGCTGGGACAATTTTTATTATGCATGATGATGGAGATGAGGATGATAGTAAGATGATGCTATGGAGGTCCATGTGGTTTGGGACTGCGGGACAGGGCCGCATTCCACGCTTCCTGTCATAAATATCCCGGCATTAACCAGGCCCGGGAACTACGGCACCTGCGGTGCCGGCCGTGTAACCATCCACATCATAAAACGTGTCACACAAAGGGAAGCACCCCCAAAGTCGCACCCGTGGAGTGGGTGAATCTCGGCTGTGTGGCAACAGCCTCCCCATTGGGCCCATAGCACACCCGCTCTGGGTAGGAGCCGACCTAGGTAGGAAAAATCCCGCTTGCCTCGGCTGGGATTCGAACCCGGGTCTCCCGGTCCATGATCCGAAGTGCTAACCACTACACTACGGGGGCCGGTCATGCATAACAATTTTGTATCTTTCTTGGTAACAATCTAAAAGTACTCAGAGCCCACGGCAGCAGGGATTCCGCACTATAATAATTATTATTTTATTATTATCATTTGAGGCGTGGGAAAGTTGTACTGGCGAGAGGTATCACATGGCTGTATTCGAGAGGAATTGTCGTTGAAACTTTTGAGTCGAAGTACACGAGGCACTAGCGAGTTTCTGCGCCAACCTGAAGCTTGATAAGAGTTCAGTATTTAGGTCGTACAGGCGACGATCCCGGTGTGATAACATAGTCACCGCCTTGGTAAAACTGATTGTGGTATTGTCAAACCACTAGGGCGGTCATTGGTCTAGTGGTTAAGACTTAGTTAGAGAGGTCAGGTTCGAGTCCCACTTTTGTGTGTGTGTGTGTGTGTGTGTGTGTGTGTGTGTGTGTGTGTGTGTGTGTGTGCGTGCGTGTGGGTGTGGGCGTGTGCGTGTGTGTGTGTGTGTGTGTGTTATCGTTGTGAGATTACATATCTGACTACTGGGACATATGTTATATTGTGTATGTGGTTGTTGTCTGTTTTTACCCCGCAACCGAATTGCCTCCTCTTGAGGACAATAAAGAATTATTGAATTGAATTGAATTGAATTGAACTGAATTGAATTTTGCTTTCTCGTATAATTATATGGCACCGTTCATTCGGGCCGACCGTTGGGGGTTCTCTTCGGGTACTACGGCTTCCTCCCCTCTGCTTTGGAAATGTTCAGCCCACAAAATTTAAAAAAAAAAAATGCAATTCTAAAATTCCGAAACTTACAATTGCTGAGCTGGCCCTTCGCACCCCGTGATTGTAATGTGTTCATGTCCAGTGTGTCAGAGAATGCGTGTGATTCGCGTGAGCGTGCGTGTTGGCTTTAGCTCGCGGAGCTTTGGGCCAAATATCTGGGATAAAGCGCCTATATTAATGCGTCTATTATTATTATAATTATTGGTCTAGCGCTCTGGGGTGAGCGGTTGCCTAATAGGTAGCACATCGGATTTAGCCGCTGCGCTACTGAACGGCCGTCACCAATGTCATGGCGGTGAAGCGTGGGTTCGAGCCCAGGTCGAGCTTGTGATATGTGATACCGGTTTTTCCTGGCTACCGGGCTGCTAATCGGGGGGGGTTCTCTCCGGGCCATCCGGCTTTCCTCCCCCAGCAAAATTGCAAAAAAAAAAAAAAAAAAAAAGAGAAAAAAAAAGAGAAAAAAAAAGAAAGGGATAGATATTGGGTGGCACTGCACCGCGTCGACGCGCTTGCCCCGGAGGAAGCAGCCCGAATTTCCCGAAAGGGATAATAAAGTCGTTAAAAAAGGCCCCATTTTTAGGGTCAAAGATTGTTCTCGGCTGTTACGTTGGTGTCTATCATCACACCACTAAAGGCCGTTCTTAACCGGGCGAACCACCAGTCTGGCGAACTTGTTCGGCGAACTGAGTATTGTATACGAACAGGGCAAGCGCGCACACGTACGTAGTTCCAGAGGTTCGGCCGGACTAGTTCTCTTTCTTAACCGACCGTTAATGATACGTCATAGCCCGAACAAGGCGGACTCGGAAGTTGAGACAAACAACCAAAATGGCCGCCTTCGTAGATCGAGACGACCATGCATTTGCGGTAGTTATCGTTTTGAGTGAACTCTTGGAAGCCGAGGAAGAGGAAAAAAGAGGAAAAGAGCGCAAGAGAGGGAAATGTGAAGTGAGTCGATAGCCGCCATGCCGTCCGCCATTTTCCTCAACTTTGTACATGCGCACAACAGCTCTCCCCGAGCAACCAATCAGAGCGCAGGATCGGCCAAAGGATCGCGAGGGTTCCCACAACACGCTGTGCAGACCTCGAACCTAGTTCGGCAAACCTTTCGAACCAGGGTTTGCGCACAAGTATTTGGTCGGTTAAGAAACAACGTGCGCGAATCTAGTTCGCCGTACTCCTCGAACCTAGTTCGCGAACCAAAAGATCGCCCGGTTGAGAACGGCCTTAAGGGCCGTTCTAGACGTGGCAAGTTTGCCCGGCAAAAGCGGGTTTGCGGCCCCGACAAGTCGACGGCAAATGTACATCCAAGCTGTACAGTCTTGCTGCCCAAGGCTTGCCGCGGCAAGTTTCGGATAGAACGGCTTTCTATTTTCTCGGCTTGCGCCTGGCAAGTGCGCGCGAGGCACCCAGGGAGCCCCGCCAGGACGGCCAATCGCACGCCGCGTAGTGGTCACGCGGCCAACTTAAACAAAATGGCGTCAAAGGCCTCCGTGTGCGTCAAGCGAATCTCGCTGCAAGATCCACTGTTTCTTCCTGTTCTGCAGCAAAATAACTGCAGCTGCTGCAAACGCTAATTCCTCCTCCGAACTTTTATTCACATGTTCAGCTGAGTCTGACTCGCATTCACTCGCGACCATGGCCGGACGAAATCGCACGAGGCCCCTTCCAAATATGGGGTTGAAAGGGTCACACGAAAGGTCAATCAGCCGACTTGTGGTGCGGACGTTTCCGCGTGTAGAAGCAGCGGCGTTTCGGCAGACAAACTTGTGGGGGGAAAGTCGAATGGCGGCAATTTGCCGCTTGTCACGTGTAGAACGGCCTTAAGACACATTCGCAAAAACATGCACAGACAGGCTTGCGTTCAGCTGATTGGACCGAACACGCAACAGCCAGTGGCAGCGTCGCTGACGACAATCGACAAACACGGCGGACGTCATACACGTCGGACAGTTGAGGTTTCCTCGTTCACACGCCCAACAAACTTCAGTGTGTTGCATTCGGAGCCATGCTAATCTCTCAGACATGCTGTTTCTGGCAAACAGACGCGGTCACAAGCGCCATCTATTCCAAAACAGAAATCTCCCTACATATCAAAGCCTTGTACGTAACGGTAACAATGGTTTCTTAATAATAATAATAATGAGTATTGTACAGGGGCTTTACCCAATTTTCGTGAATTGGCTCAAAGCGCCGCGAACTGAACCCACCACGCACGCTCACGTGAATCACACGCAATCTCTCACACACTGGACATAAACACATTACAATCACGTGGTGCGAAGGGTCAGCTCAGCTGTTGAAATTTCGGAATTTACAATTGCATTTATTTCTCAAATTTGGTGGGCTGAACATTTCCAAAGCAGAGGGGGAGGAAGCCGGAGTACCCGGAGAGAACCCCCGACGATCGGCCCGAATGAACGGTGCCACATACGAGAAGAAAAAATTCTTTGCCCCGAATGGGACTCCAACCCCGCACCTCTCGCACTGGTGACAAGTCTCTTAACCACTAGACCACCGACCGCCCCAATAGTTCTATCTGTCTTCAACAGTTTGGGCAGGGTAGATAATTATGTACATCGGAGCCGCGCCGGCGTTTCTGTTTCTAGGTCACCAGGACCGAGCCAAATTTAAACCTTGTAGTCTTCATATCCTGGCCAAGTGGACCGTAGTTTTCAGTAGACGTTGATAGATCGCTTCCTCAGTCTGTGAGTTAGCCGGTACCACAGTGGCGATACTACGTCACAACATTGTGTGCCGGTGCGAGCAAAAATACCGATAGTTGGCCCCCAAATGGACAAATTACTCCACGAAAGGGACAGGGTTGTGAGTTTGAATGAATGAGCGTTCCTTTCGAGGAAACTCATGAGTGTTATGAACCAAACGGCGTGTGCATATCGCCTACAGTCGCCACAAACTCGACCGGAAACGGCCGTTGCTCAGTACAGAATTTGAAAATGACGACACAAATCCATGCCAAACGCCTCAGCTAGCCAACAGCGAACCTAAACTTCTATTGCAGAAGAGAACCTGTGTCCGTTACTTACAAATCAAGCCGCACTGGCATGCCTGTGAAGGCTTGTTTTGTCTCAGGCTTCCTTTCTTTCCCTGCCCTCGGCACACAAAGTGGTGCTGACTGCTGTGTGGACAGTTTGTGTGGTCGGTGGCGATTTTGTGAGCACAGCGTGTGCACTGAACGATCCACAAAACAAGTCCATATCGAAGAAAGGACGAAAAATTCACGACGTAGTATTGAAGACCTAACAAAACAAAAAAAAAAACAAAAAAAAATCCGCAGATGAAACATGTCGCACATGATTTACGAACACATACTGAAAGTAACCAGCTAGTGTCATTTCTGAACACAAAACTTTATTTTTCAAAGCCGTCTGCTTTAAAAAAAAAAAAAAAAAAAAAACTATGTGCAATGTAATCACACCAGTACCAAAAAAACTTGATCTTGATAAACTGAAAGTAACAAGCACAAGCGTTTTATCTTCCCACCAAAACGGAACATAAATCATTTCAAAATCTGGCATTTTTGCGAAAAGCTTTCTGCTTTTGAAACTATGTGCGATGCAGTCACAATGCAGTGCACACACACACACACACACACACACACACACACACACACACACACACACACACACAGAGGAAGGACAGAGCGGCTAAATTCGGGAGGTTTTAAAGAGAAAGAGACAGGCGAATGGGCTGGTGAGGGATAGACAGGAAGGAAAATTCCTCAGTTGCCAATGAAGACAACATGCCTGGGATGCAGTTGGAGAACAGACCGCTCCAACACGGAACCTCCCCGCCGTGAGGCGGTTTGGGAAAACAACGCACCAGAGAGGGGTGCGTTGTGGAGGTCTTCAACATGACAGGTGTTCAGCAGCACCAGCAGGGCGCTGCGAACAAAGCCCGCCAGGCTGAAGACCAGGTGGGGGGAATCCAGTGAAGTCGGCCTTCAGAAACCTGTATCTTTCTCTTTAAAACCTCCCGAATTTAGCCGCTCTGTCCTTCCTCTCTTCTCTCAGTTGATTTCTCATTTCGGCCCTTTCATCTATATTTTGTTCTTTCATCTTCTTTTTAACCCCTCACTCACGTCTGCACTACCAGTGGTTAGGAATAAGTGATGTTGGGCATATGCTGCGAACTGGTTTATTGCGCCTAGGAGATGATAAGTTGCAATATTTGCTGTATATGCGCTTAGTATTTATCTTTGTTTTACCTAGTTGTAATTGTCATTTGTTTTCTACGCTTTTTAGTAACCGGGAGTTCGAGAAATTAGCATGAAGGTGCAGCGTCTCCTGCATGTCCTAGGTCTATATTGCCTCGTAGACCAGTTTGCATCCTTTGTCCAGCGTTACATTTTTGTTTTTGTTTTTTCATGTAGTGCAAGCACACTCAGCCGCGAATTAGTCTGTGGCTTGCGCGGCTTTAAGCCCTAAAAACTCACTCACTCACCCAGTTAACTTTTCTTTCTGAAAGTTAAGTGGTTTCTGACCCACAGATGTCTCACTCGATCAAGGTTCAGCAGACGCCCGCTTACTGACCTCCCCCCCGGAGGAGATTTTAAGAGAGCAAAAGACAGGTGAATGGGCCGATGGAGGCAGAAATAAGAGTAAAGAAAGAGCAAAAGGGGTGGGCAAGCTCAGCGAAATCAGCCCCACCACGTGAAGGCGAGCCCATGGGGCCGGCACCAAACGAGGCATGATGATAGACAACAATGAGACCTATGCAGACATGCCTTTTTGAATGACCTTGACTCAAGTTCCACAGACCGAGACGTCACAGTCAGAATCGGCAAGGAAAGAGCAGCAATGGTCATGCTGAAGAACGTCTGGGCATCCAAAGTTGTCAGCATAAGAATCAAACTTTACATCTTCAACTCCAACGTGAAGTCAGTTCTGCTCTACGGATGCGAAACATGTAAGACAACGAAGACGATGCAGCAGAAGATCCAGACATTTCTCAACACCTGTCTGAGGCGCATCTTCAACATCCGATGGCCAGAGAAGATCCGGAACGAAGAGCTGTGGGAGCGAGCAGGGCAGGAACCATCGGCCAAGCAGATCCTGCGGAGGAAGTGGGGCTGGATTGGACACACCTTCAGGAAGCCAGCATCCAGCACCACACGCCAAGCCCTGACATGGAACCCACAGGGGAAAAGGAAGAGAGGCCGGCATCGCAACAGCTAGAGGCGGGACACTGAGGCAGAGTTATATAAGCAGGGGACCAACTGGACTGGAGTGTCAAGAATAGCCCAGAACAGAGTGCGATGGCGAAGGGTTGTCGATGGCCTATGCTCCACGTGGAGCCAGGGGCCTAAGTAAGTAAGTAAGTGACTCAAGTTCAAGTCATTAAAGCTGTTGTGAATTTTAACATTAGCTTTTTCGCAGGAACTACAAATACTAAAGGCATCAAACTTGGCATAATGATAGACATTGATGAGATATTTACTAACAGATCTCATTTGAATGACTTTGACCCAAGGTCAAGGCCCATACAAACTGTTTTGGGGAAAATTGTAATATTGTCAGGAACTAAGAGCATCAGAGACACCTTACTTGGCATTGATATACAGTGATAGGAGCTTTACAAACATAATGTTTTGAATGAACTTGACCCACAACACAAGTGAGCCAGGGAGATTTCTGCCTCTGTACTTGCAAAAAGCTTTCTGCTCTTGAAACTATGTGCAATGCAATCATAACAGTACCAAAAAATGATTTATTTCCATTTTTGGTGGGAAGATAAACGCTTGTGCTTGTTACTTTCAATCCGTCATGATGAAGTTTCAAGTTTTGTACTGTTATGATTGCATTGCACATTCAAGTTTCAAAAGCAGAAGGCTTTCAAAAATAAAGTTTTGTGTTCAGAAATGGCATTAGCTGGTTCCTTTCAGTATGTGTTCGTAAATCGTATTAATTTTTCATCAGTCACCGCGGATTTTTTTTTTTTTTTTTTTTTTTGGAGGTCTACACCACTACGTTGTGAACATTTCGGCGCCCACGTGTCTTAAGAAGGCTTCATTCCGATGGGAAACAGAGAACTGACGTAAAAGTTTAACTCCGTGGAGCACGACCTTGTCATAATAATGCAAGCTCTGTGTGCGGAGGGGAGTAATTTAGTTATAAATATTTTAAAAAAATCTGCTTCCAAATTAAACTGTGCACGTGTTTTCAGGACATGCAGTCATTTTGTCCTGCTGGAAGCAGAGATAATATCTAGTGAGGATCGAGAAATCGGGTGGTTGGTAAGTGTTTACTTGAAATATACAGCAAATAGCTGTATAACCCAATTCCAAACTTTAATACCGAATTTACTGATGTGTAAAAAATGTCCTTTCTTCGATATGGACTTGTTTTGTGGATCGTTCAGTGCACACGCTGTGCTCACAAAATCGCCACCGACCACACAAACTGTCCACACAGCAGTCAGCACCACTTTGTGTGCCGAGGGCAGGGAAAGAAAGGAAGCCTGAGACAAAACAAGCCTTCACAGGCATGCCAGTGCGGCTTGATTTGTAAGTAACGGACACAGGTTCTCTTCTGCAATAGAAGTTTAGGTTCGCTGTTGGCTAGCTGAGGCGTTTGGCATGGATTTGTGTCGTCATTTTCAAATTCTGTACTGAGCAACGGCCGTTTCCGGTCGAGTTTGTGGCGACTGTAGGCGATATGCACACGCCGTTTGGTTCATAACACTCATGAGTTTCCTCGAAAGGAACGCTCATTCATTCAAACTCACAACCCTGTCCCTTTCGTGGAGTAATTTGTCCATTTGGGGGCCAACTATCGGTATTTTTGCTCGCACCGGCACACAATGTTGTGACGTAGTATCGCCACTGTGGGTACAGGAAACTTGAGTCTGCCCTATCACCCTCCCCCCCCCCAAATCCCCCACCCCTTCCCTTTCTCACGCAAAATTATGGAAGCACGAACTATTTTCTTCTTCCCTTTGAACACACACACGCACGCACGCACGCACGCACGCACGCACACACACACAAAGAGAGAGAGAGAGAGAGAGAGAGAGAATCAAGAAAACTTTATTTTTCAACACTAGAGGTGATTAGCGTAAAACAGCCAATTTTCATACCTGCCGTTGCTAATTCTAGTAGTATCTATTCGAGTAATGTCTATCTAATTCACACACACACACACACACACACACACACACACACACACACACACACACACACACACACAGAGTCCCTTGTACAGCAACAGGAACAAAACAGAAATACCAATGAATCCATAGTTAAAACAAACTACACACTAATAAAGAACATCTAAAAAGCGTGAATAACATACCAATTATGTCAATACATGTAGCAATGGGCGAAAACAAACTGTGGGACGATTAATAATAATAATAATAATAATAAATTGTTCTTGTATGGCGCAGAAAGTCTGCCCAAGAGCCGGAGCACTCAGTGCGCGCTACACACACACACACACACACACACACACACACACACACACACACACACACACGGCGGATGTGGGATACAGGGGAGGATACAGTAAAAAATTTAGTGGAAAGCTTGCCGAAACAGATAGGTTTTAAGGTGTGCCTTGAACTGTGACAGAGTAGGGAGATTCCTAAGTGAGACGGACAGAGAGTTCCAGATTTGGGGAGCAGAGTAACTGAAGGAACGTTGGCCATAAGTTTTCAGACTGACACGGGGTATTTTTAATAGTTTCTCAGAAGATGAGCGAAGTGTACGGGATGTTTCATACGTAGTGAGCTTCTCTGTGAGGTACTGCGGGAGGGATTTGCCGAAGTGACGGCAGGCTAGATTACACATCGTGTGACATAAGATATTTGAAGAAGAGCTGTTTGAAAGTTTTGACAGAGCATGCGTGTTTAACCTTCGCCGTACGTCGCCTGAAAACTTGCGCGCCGTACGTCGTGTGTACAAACACACCCATGCTTTTAAAGAAAGAAAAAGCGTACGATAATCAATGTTTTTGTTTCCTTTTTTAAGCATGGGTGGTTTTGCACCCACGACGTACAGCGAGGGTTAACACGCGCTAGAAGACTATTCTATAATGCCGCCCCTGAAAATGAAAGGCTACATTTGAAGATATCAATTCGCGAGAGAGAGAGAGAGAGAGAGAGAGAGAGAGAGAGAGAGAGAGAGAGACAGGGGCATCTAGGTCAAGGGCCATACCACAGTGACCCCAATAACACCGCTCGCCCCCTCTGTCCACCCTCACTCCCCTTGGTAAATAAGGCGGCGTGATTTGGCGTGGTAACTTGGTCCAACAGATAGTGAGGTTAGTACACCAAGAGAGGAAGCGTTTACGCGAGGCAGATAGGCCGGCTGTTCAATCTACTTAGGTTTTATTTACGCCGACACTTTTACTGCAGGGCTTTGCGGGACAAACCCAGGGTGGGTCAACGCCCTTGCTTTGTGTTACGCTGTGATGTAGTGATACGCAGGTAACAACAACAACAACAACAACAGCAAGAACAACACACACACACACACACACACACACACACACACACACACACACACACACACACACACACACACAAGCTTGCGTCAAGTTTTTCCCCTTTGTCTTTTTTCTCTTCTTTTCTTTTCGGTTGTTTTTTGTTTTGTTTCTCATCAGGCGCTTGTCAGTGTGCGCGCACACTCGAAATAGTTGCTTATATCTGAATAGTTGAATGTGGAGAAGTAGAGGTCGATCTGACACAGGTCATGCAAGACACAGGCATTTACTGGCCGTGCTGATTTTGAAATGAAACGGCCCGGGGTTCTGCTGGTGAACGTAGTGTACACTTCTTTTTTTTTAAACTTCGGTTTTAGAATGTAAGGCGCCTAGAGCTCACCTCCCGGGGATAGGCGCCCTATAAATATTATTATTATTATTATTATTAATGCCAGCAACATTGTATACCGCTACCGGTGGTTTTGTTTTTCGCTTTATGCCTAGCTGTCTGCTGGATCAGTGCCAGCCTTTTTTTAAATTGAATCATTAATTAATTTTTATTTTTTTTGGGGGGGGGGATGCTTATCTCATGAAAACGCCCTATTACGTAATAATGATAATAATAATATAAATAAATAAGTATTGTATAGGCGTTTTACCCAATTTCGTGAATCGGCTCAAAGCGCCGCGAACTGAACCCAACACGCACGCTCACGTGAATCACACGCATTCTCTCACACACTGGACATAAACACATTACAATCACGTGGTGCGAAGGGTCAGCTCAGCTATTTTAATTTCGGAATTTACAATTGCATTTATTTTTCAGATTTAGTTTGGCTGAACATTTCCAAAGCAGAGGGGGAGGAAGCCGGAGTACCCGGAGAGAACCCCCGACGCTCGGCCCGAATGAACGGTGCCACAAACGAGAAGGAAAAAAATCTTTGCCCCGAGTGGGACACGATCCCCTGACATCTCGCATTGGTGACAAGTCTCTAGACCACTAGACCACGGACCGCCCACATACAAACATATACAGACTTCAACATAAGTCAAGGACCACTCGCAAATTTGGCTAAAATTCCCGAAAGATGTCCGTGCAGCACAAGGTGGTTTTTCGGCTTCAGCAAGCTTTGCAGGATGCATCGTTAACCCTTTAACACTTTCACAGCAGACAATTTTGAAAGATTCCTTGATCTCTATTTTTTGGTGAATTCTTAAAAAGACCTGTCTGTCAAGGTGGTCCTTGACTTATGCTGAAGTCTGCATATATACATATACACACATGCAGCATTCAAAGCTGTGCTTATAATATCGAGCGTACGTGCTTCCTCTCAAGCACAACTGTTGCCCCCCCCCCCCCCCCCCCAAAAAAAAAAAAGAAGGGAAAAAAAGTCCGTTTTCATGTGAAACCTAGCAATGCAATACTTGCATTGCCATTTGTCAAGCCTTTTCTTTTGGGTAACGCCTGAACAGAAACTTGAAGGTTATCAGTTTGATCACGTAATCTCAACTGACGGGCGTCAATGATTTTTTTTTTTTCATGTTCAACAACAGCCGTCTGTTACCGAGCCAGCACAACGCTGTCCAGGCATCTCCAGGTTAAAATGACATTTCAAATTAAAGTGTCTACGTTCCTAACACCGCCAAGATGAAAAACAGGCGCGTTCGAAGCTTTTTTTAAAACCTCAGTTGCACGCAGAATGCTACTGACTTTTATCTTTTAAATTTTGTTTCTTTTTTTTTTTCTTTTCTTTTTTTTTTTTGGGGGGGGGGGGGGGGGGGGGGGGTCTTTTTTTTAAATATATATGTCGAGCATCCTTTCTTCATTGTTTTTTTTTTCTCCCCATTTCTGTGTTTCTTACATGTTCAATTGGTCTGTGTTTCTTACATGGACATTTTGATTATATTTATACTACTGATGTTCAAAACAATAAGCATGTTTTACGTAGACTGTGTGTGTGTGTGTGTGAGTGTGTGTGTGTGTGTGCGTGTGCGTGTGCGTGTGTGTGTGTGAGCTTGTGTGTGTGAGCTTGTGTGTGTGTGTGTGTGTGTGTGTGTGTGTGTGTGTGTGTGTGTGTGTGTGTGCGCGCGCGCGCGCGTGGGCTAGCCGCGTTTGTAAGCTCCGTGGCTATTTGCCAGATAGTCGGTGGGCGGCGGTCGGTGGTCTAGTGGTTAAGACTTAGTCACCAATGCGTGAGGTCAGGTTCGAGTCCCACTCGGGGCGAAGATTTTTTCTTTCTCGTAAGTGGCACCGTTCACTCGCGCCGACCGTCAGGGGTTCTCTCCGGGTACTCCGCCCCCCCCCCCCCCTCTTTCTCGTAAGTGGCACCGTTCACTCGCGCCGACCGTCAGGGGTTTTCTCCGGGTACTCCGCCCCCCCCCTCCCCCCCCCCCCCCCCGCTTTGGAAATGTTTAGCCCACAAAATTCAAATAACAAATGCAATTCTAAAATTCCGAAATTTAAGTTGCCGAGCTTGCCCTTCGCACCACATGATTGTAATGTGTTCATGTCCAGTACGTAAGAAGACATCATTACAAGCAGGTGTCAACGCATACAAGAGTAAACAAAAAGTGTTTGTTTGTTTTTGTTTTTTTGTTCGCCAAACACTGGATTTTAGCAAAAGGTAGTCAAATGTGAAATTGTCATTCACAAATATTTCACTTCAACTCTGTCTACTTTCAAAGTATTTTCAAACTGTCTTGTATGTGATGTGCAGTATGGTGGAACTGAAAATGTGCTTGAGTATATTACAAGCTGTGGAATTTGGTAGGCGTGTCGAAAAACGGTAAACGCCGCAATCTCATGAGCCTTTAGGAGTTAACACCATTAGTACAAAGGGAGCCGGTGGGAGCGGAAAAGACGGGGAATCCCCGTGCGCGGTACGAAATGTTTTAATAATTATTCCCCCCCCCCTCCTCCATCACCACCACCACCACCACCACCCTTACTTCGTGCGTCAGTGCATTCCGATTCCGCTGAGTTGGCCCGGCAAAGCAAGATAAAACGATGTCTGACCCCCCCCCCCCCCCCCAAAAAAAAAAAAAAAAAAAAAGCCAATAACAGCCCCAAAAGCTGTTCAAAACGATCTGTCCGTCAGTTTGATAACTAAGCCGCTGCCCGCTTGGGCGAAATTCTTGACCTTGGCCCATGGAGATACACATGAAAATTATGATCTATACATCACGGCGAAATCGTTTGTCTAAACACATATGTTGTCACCAGACGGTGTTTGTTTGTTCGTTTGTTTGTTTCTTCCGGGTGCTACTTCCAAGGGTGAAATTTTAAAGTCTTGAATTTAAAAAAAACAAAAACAAAATAAAACAAAAACTGAACCTCCGAGGCCCCGGTGGGGAGGAGAGGAAACGCCAGTACCCCACAGCCCCCCCCCCCCCTCCCCGTTCCACCCCACACCCCTCCCCCTCATTTCCCTTTTGAGAGGTTCAAGGAGGCGAGGCCCGCCGACCTAAAGCAAAAGGTAAGACTCTTGACGATAATGTAAAGGGTTCTTAGACCAACTTGAACTTTAAAGGGGCTAATGCTAACATTTGTACGCTCACAGATCGTTCTGAGTTGTATTCGCGGGTATCTATTTACACACCGGGACAGTGACAGCGTCTGTGATGCTGGCACTAAGCCAACAAAAGCGTACTCGATGACTGACGCGGCGACCACACTGCGCGCTCCACTAGTGTAAGAACAGTCGGACAATATGAATGTCCGACCGCTCGCGCTAAGTGTACACTACACTGTATCGCATTAAGAGCTGTACTAATCATCAAGAATGAGTATTTCGAGCGCACAGGCGCACTCACGAGCGAAACTGTCCCAGAACAGAAGTTGGCTTTGCAAAGATGGAATTTGCCCGTTTAAAGAAAAGGAGACATTATCACAATGCAAACTGTCCCCGAGCTCTAAAACATGAGAAGGCACTTGCGTTTTATCGCTTGCAGATCCACAAAGAACGTCAAACCAAAAGCAGATTTTATCTCTATATTTTACTTCTGCAGTTTAGGATTAAAAAAAAACAAAAACAAAGGAATTTCGACCTGGAGATTAAAAAAAAAAAGCCAAAAAAATACCTCCCCCCTCCACCCCGAAGAAAACCTAATAACAACAATCACCCCCCCCCCCCCCAAAAAAAAAAAAAAAACCAACAAAAAACAAACAAACAAAACAAAAAAAACAACAAAAAAAACAACCAACCAAACAAAAAACAAACAACCCCCCCACCCCCCCCAAAAAAAAACAAAAACCAAAAAACAAAAACAAAACCAACCAACCAAACAACAACAAAAAACCCAACTTATAAACAAACAAACAACAAAAAAACACAAACAAACAAATAATCACAAAATACAAAGACAAACAAAAAACCAAAACAAAAAACCCCCAACAACCAACCAACCAACAAACAAACAAAACCACAGCAACAACAAAAACAAACAACAACAACAACAAAAACCAACAACAACAACAGAAACATTCAAAGAAACAAAAACAGATCTTCGTCCACGGAGGGAAGAGTTTCACATAATTACGTATTTTGACTCACAAGTCTTGACGACTAAGGCAAAGCCACAGGTGACGCCAAATGACGCTCTTTCCAAGCAGGCATGGCTCAACGGGCAACTCGTCCGACTAAGTTTAGTAGGTGCGTTAAGGCTGGCTACTAACTGAACACTGACGCCACACAGGCTAAGCAATAAAAGAATACAGAAAAAGAAAATGAGCGTGACTCACGGGTCCGTAGACGCGTCCACGATGTTGGATCCGTTCAGCGCCTGGAGGATGCGGACGATCTGAAGGTTGGTCTTGAGCGGGAACTCCTGCCCCGTCAGGTTGATGTAATACTTCCAGGTGCCGGACGCCTTCCACAAGTCGTCCATGCAGAAGAGCAGCGCCTCCAGCGAGCTGTAGGTGGCCCAGTACACTTTGTTCAGCCTGGACGCGATGAACACGTTGGGCAAGCAACCCGCGATGGCGCGCATGGCGGCCATGATCTCCTCCCCTGACTTGAGGTCAACGTGGATGCAGTGGTAGTTGTGCGGCCGGTAGATGGCGCGGAGGAGGCGCTCGGTCTGCTCCACGCCCGTGTACATCATGATGCTGTAGGCGATGGGGAAGCTCCTTTCCTCCGGGGTGGCCGCCATGATGTAGCCTCGTTCCTCGATGAACCTGCTGCAGTTTCGCGCCTCCCGGACGTACTCCAGCGGCGTTTTCTCCAAACGTTTATGGCGCTCCATGAAATCTTTCGCCCGGGCCTGCTCCATGACGTCACCGGAAATCAGCCGCGCGCAGCTCGGCCTTTTCTCACCGCGCCACAAAGGCGGCACGAAGTGCGATTTTGCCCACTTCCGTTTCTGCGCATTGGCCAGCTTCGCCATTTTGAGATCACGCACGACGAGAGGGGCCGTGGTTCTCGTCAGCGAGTGCTGCTGAAGGGAACTGAGGAGCTTGGCTGACACGTTGTTGACGTGCAGTGCCGGGAACCCGCCTGGAAGTACCAGCGTGTTGGCCTCCAGCCTGAGGTCGGCCTCAGCGTCCAGGCGGGCCATGATGACGAGGAGGGTGAGCAGGAAGAAGCCGGTCACCAGGAGGCGCTGGCGCAGCACGCGGTGATTCGGGGACTGACAGAGGGCGTTCACGCCTCGCTGGATCATCCCCTTCACCATGGCGACCGCCTGCTGCGCTTGCATAAACAGAGAACAGACAACACAGGCTACAGACAACAGATGCAAATTTCAAGAAAAACGCTGTATGTTCCTCTTAAACATAACGTTGCATATGCATTATGTCACCAAAAAACTTCACAAAAATACGGCAGCAAAAGACTTATCTGTAGAGTAAATTTCAAGAAATTCCAATGATCCAATGAGTCTGTGTATGGAAGCTGTTTTTTGTGCGGTATATATGTATGTAGACAGACAGACAGACAGGCACACACACACACACACACACACACACACACACAAAGGAATCCCCGCTCGGAAGGGGAACAACTGCAGGCGTGGTATCCAAATACGTCACCCCCCCCCCCCCCACCACCACCACCACCACCAGCCCCCCATCACTACCACCACAATACCCCTCACCACGAAATACCACATCTCCCCTCTAATTATGCCTGCGTGTCAGCAAATGAAATCCAAGCTTGGGCGGTATCTCAATAGCCCTGCTTTCGATTCGATCCGGCCAGTAATTAGAACGCAATAGCGGCGAGTGGCTCCCTAAATACACGTAGCCGCAAGAAGCCCATTTCGGCGCCACCAGATATTGCGTGCATCTGAACAGGGGAAAATGATAGAGTTGGAAAGTGAGGGGGAGGAGGTGGGGGGGGAGGGGGGAGGGAGGGAAGGTAGAACGAACGAACTTTTCAGCGGTTACGGTTTAACTATACTTTGGTCAATTTACCAACTTGCCGATACTAAAAACTACAAATACGTACAAAGTTATAAACATGGATCAAAATGCGAAGCAATATATTAAATTAAAACATACTCTGAGAGAGAGAGAGAGAGAGAGAGAGAGAGAGAGAGAGAGAGAGAGCATAATACACCCAGTACGTCATGCAAAGAGTTCAACTTAAAATCGGTCACTAAAACAAAAACAACAAAAAGAAGTAATACAAACACAAAGGGACACAACAGAAGAAGCCCCCCCCCCCCCCCAAAAAAAAAAAAAAAAAAAAAAAAAGAAGAAAAAAAAGAGCAAACCGCATAACTGCGAACTGAGAAATCCTGTATCCAGACCACACACCACATCCAACGAAAACACCAACAAAATTCATAACATCAAAGATATATATGGACGACCTAACAATTAACGGACGCACGCGTGGACATGTATACGCGTACATGAAATCAAGAACTGAAACGAAACAACAACAAAAAGAAAATATAATAAATAAAATACTTTCAAAAGCCGGAAATCGACCAACCCTAGCAAGAAATGTGTTTGCCAAAACATCCATGTACGCACACAGAACACAGCCGTTCCTCTTCCAGCGCCTGCCTTGTTGCAACTCATGACGTTTACTAGTGACAGCAGCCGCAGAAATGCGGTCGAATGGGCAAGTACACACAGTACAACAGAAGACCTACTCCCTTCTGTACGAGCCGTTCAGCAGACTCTGCGATGACTGTGAGACACACGCACGCCTCACCCCACACCGATGTTACGAAAGATGCAACCAGTGAAAAGGCGCAGTGCAACGCATGACGAGAGATAGAGATGGCCCCGAGGGCCGGGAGGGATGGCGGGGGAGAGGAAGGTGTGAAAAGGAGCTGCGGGGGGTGGAGGAGGGCGGGGGGAGGGGCTGGAGAGAGGG
>JACVVK020000153.1:92500-105000 GCA_018292915.2 Batillaria attramentaria
GGAGGACGTCGACCTCGAAGGCGAAGTACATGTTTTTTTTTTAAACCAAGGTCCTTGCAACATCTCTGAGTGTGTACAGACTCCTAACGCTTCCCGTTTCCTCTTGGCTGTGCGAACAGTGCCTGTTTGCCGCTGTCTTTAGTCCTTCACAGTTAAAGAAAACAACAACAACGAGACAAAGAAACAAGCCGTCTGACCGACCTAAGTCTGAATTGAATAATGTTCCGGTGAACTGTTCGGATAGGGTACGTAGGTATAACTATGTAATGCACCTAGTGCTGATGTAATGCTAGGTGCTGCATTGTTATTATGATCATGATTATATCATTTCTTAACGTCTTTTATGTGTCTTACGCTCGCCCGCATGAATTGCCCTACGGGGGATAAATAAAGTATTTTGACTTGACTCATGGGGGGGGGGGGGGGGATGCTGTCACTGGCACTGCAATTTCACACCTTGTCTGGATCAAGGCTTTTAACCCTTTCTGCCCTGAAGGAATCTCAATAGCGATAACTGACGCTCTCTGCCTGGGAATTTTTCAAGTGTGCTAGATCTAAAGCTGGGCTCTTGCATACCAAACCCTATTTCTGAAGAAGTATTTGATCCATCCTATAGGCTAATCTTCTACTGTGCAGAGCGTATGAGAGTCGGTCACATGCACGCATATTATTGTTAGGGTCTGCGAGACCGTAGGTTATACGATGGCAGGGCTGAAAGTGTTAAGACAGTACAGGTAGGCAAGGCAAATTTACTCAAAAATGATTTTAAAAAAAGAAGATATTTCTGAACAGGAATACACCTATACGAACTGCCTGAGATCAAAGGCTGTAAATTGAAAATGTCGGAGAAAGCCGGGGAGGGGGGGGGGGGCTGTTGCTGGCACTACAATGGCACACCTTGTCTGGATCAAGGCTTTTCAGACAGTACGGGTAGGCGAGGCAAATTTACTCAGAAATGACGAAAAATAGATATTTCTGAACAGGAATACACCCATAGCAACTGCCTGAGACCAAAGGTTGTAAACTGAAAATGTCGGACAGCCGAGGGGGAGGGGCGGGTGGGTGAGGTGGGGTGGGGGTGGGGGCTGTTGCTGGCACTACAACGCCACACCTGCTCTGGATCAAAGCCTGTGAGTCAGTATAGGTAGGCATGGGAAATTTACCCAAAAGCGATGAAAAATAGATATTTCTGAACAGGAATACACCCACGGGAACTGCCTGAGACGAAAGGCTGTAAATTGAAAATGTCCGAGACAGACAGGGCAAGTGTCTAGGGAAATGAACAAATGAACACAATGAATCGGATTTCCTTGCCTTGGTGGGAACAGACATGGGGTTGTGTGTTGGTTCATGAGATCGTTTTCTGGACAGACAGCACATACTGGAACTGACTGATAGATTGCAAAAGGGCGCAGGTGGACTGTCTGGCGTTGTTCTCCTGTCAATGTTTCGCTTACTTGGCCACAGTCGCATTCGAGGGCGGCGAAGTTTTCTGCTGCTGTTTTGTTGTTGTTGTTTTTATTTTTGTTATTTATTTATGTGTGTGGGTTTGTTTGTTTGTTTTTTTTGTTTTGTTTTTTTTGCTGCCTCAACTCTTTGCCAGCCCCAGAGGTGTTCCTTTCAGATCATAGTTGGAATCCACGGTGGGCTCAGAGGCTGAGGCAATTTTTATTGTGCATGATGATGGAGATGAGGATGACGGTAAGATAATGCTATGGAGGTCCGTGTGGTTTGGGACTGCGTGACACGGCCGCATTCTACGCTTCCTGTCACAAAATATCCTGGCGTTAACCAGGCGCGAGTACTGGAACCCCTGCCCTCTCGCGTTGGTGACAAGTCTCTTAACTACCAGACCACCGACCGCCCGTAGACCCTGGATCAGTTCAGAAAGGTAGGATGGGGCAGACTCGTGTACACATTTCTAGCAAGGGATGCAGATCTTGTACTGAATCCTGTGAGAATACATAGCGGGATAAGGAATCAACTCCCGTTCTCAATGTCACTGAGTATATCTGATTTACTGCAAGGTGGACCTGAGTCATGGTGCCCCTCTCCTGTAATCCACGGTCAGGGATCCAACCATAGGAGGGAAAATACAAAACATTAATATCTCTATGGTGGCTGGATCAATATTTACATAATGACAAGACACAATTGACGCTGAATAACGCTCCATGAAAATATACACTTTACCCTTACAAGCTACAGTGCGTGCGTCAGTGTCTCAGTGGAAAATGTCCAACGCTAACACTGCGAGGTGAGGTTCGCCGTGCGCCATAGGGGATCCCATTCTAACTTCAATCAAGCTCAGCTAGTAAACATCATCGTACAGCTTAGGTACGCTGCCATTTTTTCTTACGTTAGCCTGACGTTTTCCTGTGCTTAGCCACCACGTAAAAGATGTAGCCACTAAAAACTTTACTCGGTTGGATCCCTAACCCGGGATGTGACTTCCCCGATCACTCTTGAGTTACCCGACCTAGGTGGACCTGTGTTTGAACTGTCGCACGGTTAGCGCAATCACCCCACGCTGTAAATCATACCGCCGAATCTACAGAAGCGGCCTGAATCAATTCCCATGCGAGTTTTCCAACACTCGTAATACTGAGTTTTATACGTTCTGATCTTGACGGTGCTGGTGAAGGATAAATGACAGCAGTTGAAGAAGAAATAGCTTATTTTACCCCCCCCCCCCCCTCTTCCGTAAACTGACTGACACCACACACACACACACACACACACACACACACACACACACACGAATAAAAGGAGTGTCTGGGGGTTTAACGTCCTATTCCACCACATACGGGTGATATCAAAGACCGGGTGATATCAAAGACGGGGCAACGATGAAGAGCCAGCACAAATATTTGGCCCCAGCCGATATACGAACTCACGACCCGAGCATTAGAAGTCCAACGCTCTACCATTCGGCCACCCCGGCTCCCCCCACAAAATTTGAAATAAATGCAATTCTAAATTCCGAAACTTAAATAGCTGAGCTGATCGACCCTTCGTACCACGTGACCGTTATGTGTTCATGTCCAATGTGTGAGAGAATGCGTGTGATTCACGTGAGCGTGCGTGTTGGGTTCAGTTCGCGGCGCTTTGGGCCGATTCAAGAAATTGGGTAAAGCGTCTATACAATACTCAGTTATTATTATTATTATTACCGCTTACGGAGCAGACGACATTATCTGGTTGCGGGCTGAGGACCAGCTAGACGATGTTGACTGGTGGCTCCGTATTTTTAGAAGATTTGTCGAATCTCATTCTGTTCAGGAATGGATCGTAGGCTCAAAGAAAGTCCGGGAGTCGCATTTCTCTAAAAGCAGAAACCACAAAGTTATTATAACGGTCGCGGTAGCGAAATGAAACATCCGTCTCCCTGGAAAACAGCCGTAGGGGTTCGAAAGCGGCAGTTGCGAACATAGAAGCTTCAACCGCAGAAACAACCCTGTTCCGAGTCCGTCGATAACTCTTCGCCCCTCCGACGACGGCCAAGTCGGGCTAACCGAGACCAAGCCGAGCTAAGTGGTACTTAAGAAGGAAAAAAACAAAAATACAGTACATTCTCAGCCTGTTTCGATATTATTGCCTGCGTAAGTTGTCCCCCGTGCATACACAGACCCGCAGCATGCATGCATTTTTCGTGGCAGCTTTGTACTCTGCATAGTCTCGAAACAGGCTGAGAATGTACTGTGCTGGTGAATGCGACAGTTTTCACCGCTTCTGTGCACACTGTGAAATAGCACGGGGACCTCAAAGTTGTTGGCAACTGTCCATTTTCCTTGTCACCGAGTATTTTTGTTTTGTTCCTTCTTAGGTATCACTTAGCTCAGCTCGGTCTCGGTTAGCCCGACTTGGCCGTCGTCGCAGGGACTTAAGAGTTATCGACGGACCCGGAACAGGGCTGCCACAGAAACGTTCTCAGTGACCCAGCGCCAAATTGGCTGAGCCCGCGGAGTAAAGAAATCACCACAAACAAAGACCCCGCAGCCTGTCTGCACTGAGTGATGTTCAAGTGGTATTTATGGGCGCCCCGAGTCAATACGCTGCCCGACAGGCCTTGAGAAACTCGACAAACGGCTTCACAATCAACATGAAAAATGTCCGCAGATTACAGCAACGACATCTCTATGAGAGCGCAAAATGTGTTTGTGGCGCAACAAAGCGGGGGTCAAAGTGGCCGCTTCAGGGTTATCCAAATAAATTTGTCAAGGGGTTGTGTCGAAGGACAGGGCAAACTGTGTCAGAGGAGGGAACAAACAGTCTTCAGGCGCCGGGTCAACTGTTCAAAGTTTTTATCTCCTTCTTCTTCTCTTTTTCTTTCGTTTTTCACGCAATCAGGTCCGCTCTTCAAGCATTTTGACAGGACTCTGTGTGTGTGTGTGTGTGTGTGTGTGTGTGTGTGTGTGTGTGCTACAACTGCCGTGTCTTTCATTGTTCTCTCTGGCATTATTTTCATGCCATTTTATTTTTTATTAGTTTTCTTTCTTGTGTAAGCGCTTAGAGCTAGCTCGCTGAGTATAAGCGCCATATAAATATCCATTATTGTTAAGATAAGATAACTTACTTACTTACTTAGGCCCTTGGCTCCATGTGGAGCATAGGCCATCGACAACCCTTCGCCATCGCACTCTGTTCTGGGCTAGTCTTGCCACTCCAGTCCAGTTGGTACCCTGCTTACATAGCTCTGCCTCAGTGTCCCGCCTCCAGCTGTTGCGAGGCCGGCCTCTCTTCCTTTTCCCCTGTGGGTTCCATGTCAGGGCTTGGCGTGTGGTGCTGGATGCTGGCTTCCTGAGGGTGTGTCCAATCCAGCCCCACTTCCTCCGCAGGATCTGCTTGGCCACTGGTTCCTGCCCCGCTCGCTCCCACAGCTCTTCATTCCGGATCTTCTCTGGCCATCGGATGTTGAAGATGCGCCTCAGACAGGTGTTGAGAAATGTCTGGATCTTCTGCTGCATGGTCTTCGTTGTCCTCCATGTTTCGCATCCGTAGAGCAGAACCGACTTCACGTTGGAGTTGAAGATGCGAAGTTTGGTTCTTATGCTGACAACTTTGGATGCCCAGACGTTCTTCAGCATGACCATCGCTGCCCTTGCCTTGCCGATTCTGGCTGTGACGTCTCGGTCTGTGCCTCCCTGTCCATCAACCACACTTCCCAGGTAGACAAAGGACTCTACCTCCCTGATGGGCTCTCCACCGACTGTGACTGGTGTGTTGGCAGTGGTGTTGATCTTCATCAGCTCAGTTTTCTTCCTGTTGATCTTGAGCCCTGTTCCGGCTGATGTGGCTTCCAGGCGCGTAGTCTTGTCCTGAATCTGGCTGTGGCTGTGAGACAGGAGCGCCAGGTCGTCCGCGAAGTCGAGGTCATCCAGCTGCGTCCAGAGTGTCCACTGTATCCCGTTTTTCCTGCCTGCTGTAGTGGTCTTCATGATCCAGTCGATGACCAGGAGGAAGAGGAACGGGGACAACAGGCATCCCTGGCGGACTCCGGTCTTCACCTCGAAGCTTTCTGACAACTGGCCAGCATGGGCAATCCTGCAGCTCATGTCTTGGTAGGTGCACTGGATCAAGGAGATGATCTTCCCGGGAACTCCATAGTGCCTTAGCAGCTTCCACAGTGCCTCTCTGTCTACACTGTCGAAAGCCTTCTCATAGTCTATGAAGTTGATGTAGAGAGGGGAGTTCCACTCCAGTGACTGCTCCACAATGATGCGTAGGCTGGCAATCTGGTCAGCGCAGGACCTGTTCCTGCGAAAGCCCGCCTGCTGGTCTCGGAGCATGGGGTCGACTGCCTCTCTCATCCTCTCCAGTAGAATTCTGTTGAGAACCTTGCCTGGCACTGACAGGAGCATGATCCCTCGGTAGTTGCTGCAGTCCCTGAGGTCCCCTTTCTTTGGCAGCTTGATGACGATCCCTTCTTTCCACTGGGCTGGCACCTCTTCCTTCTCCCAGATCTTGCTGAAAAGGCTGTGCAGCATGTTGACGGCTGTCTCTGTGTCTGCTTTGATGGCTTCTGCTGGTATCTCGTCCGGCCCTGCAGCTTTCCCATTTCTCAGTGTCATGATGGCTTTCCTGATCTCCGCCTTAGAGGGCTTGTCACAGTTGATGGGTAGTTCTGTCTCTGCTAGTGGGATGTCTGGTGGTGTTTCAGGGATGGGGCGATTTAACAGCTCCCTGAAGTGTTCTGCCCATCGCTTCAGCTGTTCCTCAGTTGTTGTCAGTGGGTGCCCGTTCTTGTCCTTCACTGGTTTGTCTGTCTGCTGAAATTTGCCCGCGAGCTTCTTGGTCACCTGGTACAGGTCTTTTAGATTCCCTTGTCGGGCTGCTTCCTCTGCTTGACTGGCCAGGTTGTCGATGTAGTCCCTCTTGTCCTTCCTGGTGCTCCTCTTCACTTCTCTGTCAGCTGCTGTGTATTCTTCCTGTGCCTTTGCCTTAGCTCTTCTTGTTCGGCTCGTGTTCAGTGCAGTTTTCTTCTCTTTCCTAACTTCCAGCTTCTGGATGGTATCAGCAGAGATCCATTCCTTATGTTGGGTCTTTCTCTTGCCAAGGACCTCTTCACATGTGTCGTGCCAAAGTTTCTTGCTGTGTTCCCAGTGTGTCTCGATGTCCATTTCACTGTCTTCTATCAGGTCTTGCAGTGGCTGGAACCTGTTGGAAAGGCTGATCCGGAATGCTGCTTGTGTGTCTGTGTTCCTGAGTAGTCCAACGTTGTACTTGGTCCGTGTGTTGTTGGCGTTGGTGTGCCTCTTAAGCCGAAGTCTCAATGTTGTTGCAAGAAGGTGGTGGTCTGATGATACATCGGCACCCCTCATCACGCGCACATCCCGCCACGATCTCCTGAACTTCCGGCTGATGCAGATGTGATCAATCTGGTTCTCCGTGACATGGTCCGGTGATCTCCATGTGGCCTTGTGGATGCGCTTGTGTGGGAAGATGCTGCCTCCTATCACTAGCTGGTTCAGGGCACAAAAGTTTGCAAAGCGCTCGCCATTTTCGTTCATCTGTCCCAGTCCGTGTGTTCCCATGGTGTCCTCGTAGCCTGTGTTGTCTGATCCAATCTTGGCGTTGAAGTCTCCCATCAGTATGGTCATGTCCTTGGCTCCTCCTCTATCTATCACTGTCTGCAGTTGTTGGTAGAAGTCATCTTTTTTCTCCTCTTCCGCATCATTGGTGGGAGCATAGCACTGGATGATGTTCAGCTTGATGTCTTTTTTCTTGGTGATGAATTTGGCTGTGATGATGCGGGAGTTGACAGGTTCCCAGCCGATGAGTGCCCGCTGTGCCTCCGGTGCCAGCATCAGGGCCACGCCCTCAGTGTGGGGGGCTCCATCCTCTGTGTGTCCAGAGTACAGCAATTGCTCTCCCGATGAAAATCTCAGCTGTCCTGTCTGTAGCCACCTTGTCTCACTCAGTCCCAGTACTCCTATCTTGTAGTTCTTCATCTCTCTTGCTACTTGTATGGTCCTTCCTACTTCATACATTGTCCTGATGTTCCATGTGGCTACTCTCGTTGTTGTCCTGGGTGTTAGAAGGGGGGTCGGCCTTGCAGCTTCCTTTCGGCTTTCACTGCAATGCGTCATAGGTCTCCGGGATGGAGACCCTTCCTCGCCCAGGTGAATGTCTCGGTTTGTTGCTGTCGATGCTTTTGTAACTTGATGTTTTTTACAGGTAGGGCTGTTAACCCTACGCAAACCCGTTTAGCCTCTTGGAGAGGTGGTCCACATTCGTCTGACCTCTACCCTTCGACCTGTCCAGCTTGGGTGACCCTGCCAGGAGCATGTGCTCCTGCTGGCATAGTTCTCTGGGTCATTGAGGTACACAAGCCACTACCCCACGACAAGGGGTGGACCATGTAGGGAAAGATAAGATAAGATATCACTTAATTCGTCCCTCGAAGGGAAATTGTACTGTCTGCTCAGACAAAGTCGAAGCAGACAGTACTATTATTATTATTATCATCGTTAGTCATAGTACAGCAGTGATGTTAAAAACCTGAAAACAAGGGAAAAGAGAAAATGATACTGGGGGGGGGGGGGGGGGGGGTCGGGAGTTTAACGTCCTCTTCTACCACGTAAGGGTGATATCAAAGACGGGACAACGAGAAAAAAGGCCAGCACAAATATTTGGCCCCAACCGGGATTCGAACTCACGACCAGAGCATTGAGAGTCCAACGCTCTACCATTCAGCCACCCCGGCTCCCCGAAAATGATACTGAACATGCAGCATATCCTACAAGGGGAGCCGGGGTGGTCGAATGGTAGAGCGCTGGACTTCTAATGCTCGGGTCGTGAGTTCGAACCCGGCTGGGGCCAAATATTTGTGCTGGCTTTTTCATCGTTGCCCCGTCTTTGATATCACCCTATGTGGTGGAAAAGGACGTTAAACCCCCAAACACCCACCCACCCACCCACCCACCCGCATATCCTACAAGCATTAACCCTTTCACTGCCGCCGTCGCTGGATTTCATGAATCGCACCAGTAGCCCCACTGTCAAATTATTTCAAAACGTTAAATGTAGACTTTCCAGCAGTTGGGGAAAAAAAGCTGTCTGGATGTAGTGAAGGTTTTGACTCCTGTTTACAGCAGAGTGGCGTGAAGAGATGGTATCCATGAGTGAACCGAAACGTGTCTGGCAGCGAAAAGGATGGTCCGCGCGTAGGAAGATCAGAAGTGGTTAGGAGTCTGAGCCACACAGACTGCACAAGCAAATCCTCAATCGTCAGTCTATACATAGCCTGGAGAACAGAGGCGTGCGTGCTGTTATGTCAGCCGAAACCAAAAACTTTCTACAGCGACCTGACAAGAAAATCGTTTTGTGTAGAACATTGTCCTGGTTTAAAAATGCGGGTTCGTTTCCTGAATTATAAAGGGGGGGGGGGGGGGGGCGTAGAAAGACAGAAGACAAGAGTCTTAATGTGAGAAATGACAAAACTTAGTCGTGGTTTAAAAAAAAGCAGGCTCGTTTCCTGAATTATTCAGCGATATTGGGCCGGTGTGAAGCACGAAAGCCATAAAACGGCCGAACCAAACAAGTGATATGGTTTCGTGATGCGGCGATTACTGTCATTCTGTTCGCCAATGCGAAATGTTAGCTTACGCTAATTTCATTTTCTATCTGATTTTCCTCTCTTTGCCAAGTTTTTTTGTACGCAGACCTCAACAACTGCCTTCAGTTTGCCGTTACCTTGGTTACCAGTCAGTGACACATTTGCGCAGATTCTGCATCAGAACGGTTTTGTTCCACGC
This sequence comes from Batillaria attramentaria, assembly GCA_018292915.2. Lineage (NCBI taxonomy): Eukaryota > Metazoa > Mollusca > Gastropoda > Batillariidae > Batillaria > Batillaria attramentaria. The sequence goes on from JACVVK020000153.1 coordinate 101,758, forward strand.
AATTTGTGACGGAATGAGATGCTGTGATCGGATCTGTAATCAACGCCACAAAGTCGTTTTTGTTCGATTATGGATGAAAGATTGAAATGACTGCAGAATGACTGGACGGTAAGTATTTGGTTGTGATAAGGCATTTGCTAACTAATAAATAAACGGATGTGTTCAGCACCCCCCCCCCCCCGCCCCCTCCCTCTCTCTCAAAGCATGACATGTAATTTTGCCATGCACTTGTCGGGCTCTTATTCTCACACTGCCTTAATATTATCTTAGCTGTAGTCTAAAAGTTTTTTTTTTTTTTTTTTTTTGTGCTGGTCTTTTCTTTTCTTTTACGTTTTGTAGTTTAGCAACGGCAAATTATACACTGGCACGTGTGCTACAATTTCTACCGTTGAAAAATCAAGTTTCATTGTCATTGTCATTGTCACTGCCTCTCTCTCTCTCATTTTTCATCTCTGTGTTTTAAATTCTTCAACGGATGGGTTTATAGCGTGTAGCAACGGCAAGCTTGTAAATTGACATTTATCTCTGCTAAAACCGCTTTAATATTTCATCATCATCATCGTCATCTCTCTCAAATCATTTCCGCGGAGCCGGGGTGGCCGAATGGTAAAGCATGGGACTTTCAATGCTCGGATCGTGAGTTCGAATCCCGGCTGGGGCCAAATATTTGTGCTGGACTTTTCCTCGTTGCCCCGTCTTTGATATCACCCTTATGTGGTGGAAAGGGACATAAAACTCCCAAACCCCCACCCGCCCACCTCTTTTAAATCATTCCAACTCGAGACAGCAGCAGGAGGTATTTGGCTATAACCGTTTCCTGGAACATCAAATGATTTATAGGAAATGCCTTGGGATAGCTGGGTGTTGGGTCCGGTTACAACACGTGACACGCACGCCGTGACGCGCTTCAGTCAGTGGCGCCAACTCATCGCTGCCTTGTCGAAGGGGCTTGTCAGCGAGAGGCTTCTGTGCCTGGTCTACCTGTCGCCTCCCTCCCACTGCCACTCCCAAATACACCCCACCCCCACCCCCGTCCCCGAACCAGTAGCATTCTTACCATCAGAAATAGAGGGTGGAACCGGTACGATTTCTCAAACCGGTTTTTAACCGGTTTTTCCAATAGAAAACCGAGGTTTAAAACCGGTTAACCGCGGCTATGTATACGTCATCTATTGTTTCTAACGTTTCCCCAAGAGATGGAAGGGGGGAAAGGAGGGGGGTCTCCTAGTACTCCGGCTTCCTGTACTCCTGCGTTGGAAATGTTCAGCCAACAAGGGTGGGTGTTTGGGAGTTTAACGTCCTTTTCCACCACATACGGCTGATATCAAAGAAGAGGCAACGATGAAAAAGCCAGCACAAATATTTGGCCCTAGCCGGGATTTAAACTCATGACCCGAAAGTTGGAAGTCCAACGCTCTACCATTCGGCCACCCCGGTTTCCCTGTTCAGCCAACAACAACATCAACAACAACAAGATGATGATAATGATTATACGGAGGAGGGGGAGGAGGAGGGTGTCTTGTAACGGGCTGAAAAACGACGAGTGATGTCCCTTAGAAAAACCGCGGTTTTCCGGTTTTTTTAAGGCCAAACCGGTTTACCGAACTGTGAGAAAGTCGGACCGATTTTAACCGGAAAACCGGTAAAACCGAACACCCCTGATCAGAAATAGCTGAAGCGTTCTGGATATCATTACACAGCTTTCAGGTTGAGGGTTCGAGTCCGCTTGGAAACTTAATTTTTTTAAAACCTGTTTCTGTTCTTTCTTTCTTTGTCCGTTTCTTTGTTCTTGTCTGCGGTATGTGGCACCGTTCATCGGAGTCGGTGACCAGGGCAGGCACAAGATGGTACTGGAGAGGGAGGGGGGAGCGGGGGGATCTCTCCGAGTGGTCCTCCCCCTTTGTTCTAAATTTATTGGGCTTTTGCAGAGTTTCATAATACTCATAGTATATGATGGTATAATCAAAACCAGCTACATTCCATTTGACGTCTGACAATTTGACCGCTGGCATTTAGGACGGTTTGCCAGTGAAATCGTAATTTGACATGGCGTCCTTCAGTGTTGGCCAGTTACAAGCGCCTACTGCATACTGTGAACCACGTGCAACACGCAAAGCTTCCCCCAATGCCCGCGCCGTTTAACTCATTCGTGACGGGAACCTTCGACCAAAGGTTCAGGCATGCATCGACCACATAAACACTTGTTCCTCAAAATCGATTTCTCATTCCATTTTTCATTAAATACACAATTGCGTGCGTCTTCAACGAAGCTGAATTGCTAGAGAGATTAGTTGTCATGTAGTTAGTTTACTCCAGTTTCATGGCGGCAGGCCCAGGCCAGCACAGTGATAAGGCAGCGGCAGCGTCAGTCACAATAGAGTTAAGGTCACGCTGACAGGTCGGATACCCGTGCTGAACTCTGTGACCCGGCCGGCCCTCGTGTCATCGCTAAGTGACCATCTCTTGCCTCACTCCATACACAGGAAGCGGGATGGACACAACAGCGGCCAGTTGGACATCGGTCACACCTTGTTCTCTACTACGTGACACTCCCTCGGTATCGGCAGTAAAGGGAAATTTGTGAAAACTGAGGCGGCCGGGGAGACCATCCCTGTTCCGGGTCCGTCGCTTCTGTAGGCCCCTCCGACGACGCTCAAATCGGGATAACCGAAACCGAGCCGAGCTACTCTCTCTCTCTCTCTCCTTCCTCACATACTTGTGGGGATTTGACACTCAAGTCGCCCCCTGTGACGGTAAGGTGATAATCTCCGCAACCGCCACACGTAACAGGGCGATATAGGACTTCTGCAGAGGTCAACTGCACTTCCACAAGGGCAAACCTATCACCGAGGTAGAGACAAGAGAGAGGAATCACAGATCCCCAGGACTGACACAAGCACAGAGACCGACACTGAGTAGACTAGGGTCGTTGTACCCACTACAAAGGGCAGATACCCTGCAAAAGAAAGTGTGCTATTTTTGAACACATGCCTACTATTTCCGGCAACTCTCAAAAGCACTGGGGGAGCTGGGGTGGCCGAATTGTAGAGCGCTGGACTTTCAATGCTCGGGTCGTGAGTTCGAATCCCGCCGGCTGGGGTAAAAATATTTGTGCTGGCCTTTTTTCTCGTTGCCCCGTCTTTGATATCACCCTTATGTGGTGGAAAAGGACGTTAAACTCCCAAACACCCACCCACCCTCTCAAAAGCACTGCACGGTATCTGTAGCCCTTCAGTAATGGTC
>JACVVK020000153.1:110000-137500 GCA_018292915.2 Batillaria attramentaria
AGCGTCTAGTAAAAACACGACCGTCCATGACTGCAGCAGCCCCAACACGACCATCCTCAGACTTGGACCCGTCAGGCTGAAAATGTACTGTGCTGGTGAATGCGAAAGTTTTCACCGCTTCTGTGCACACTGTGAAATAACACGGGGACATCAAAGTTGTTCGCAACTGTCCACTTTCCTTGTCACTGAGTATTTGTGCTTTTTCCTTCTTAGGTATCACTTAGCTCGGTTCGGTCTCGGTTAGCCCGACTTGGCCGTCGTCGTAGGGGATCTAGAGTTATCGACGGACCCGGGACAGGGTTGACTTAGCGATCGCTTTTTGTTCATCAAGTTTCCGGGAGAGCGTTGGACCAATGGCGTGCGTCCACTGTGAGAGAGTGAGAGAGAGAGAGAGAGAGAGAGAAGTACTGCGTCCTAATTTCTATATTGTCCTGGCCTTATTCTATCACGATATTACCATATATCTAAATGACACACGTACAAGAGAGAGAGAGAGAGAGAGAGAGGTCTCCGTACTAGCTATACACAGTCGACATTTCAGCTCACCAAAATTCTATCTCAAACCAGAGGTACCCTGTCATATGCGTAACTTGCGAATCAAGCCTATGCCAATGACAGCTAAAGGTATGGCCTCGACATCTTAGCCACGTGACTGGGGTTACCCTGCGCGCTGACACCCCCACCTCCCCCCCCCCTTCCTCCTCCCTCGCGAGCCACCCCACTCCCTGGTCATGACTGTTCCTCTCCTGTAATCGAGGGTCATGTATCCAACCACAGGAAAAAAATCAACACATGAATATCTCTATGGTGGCTGGACCAATATTTATATAATGATAGGACACAACTGACGCTGAATAACGCTCCATGAAATTTATACGCTTTAGCCCTACAAGCAACAGTGCGTGTGTGTTTCACTGGAAAATGTCCCATGCTAACACTGACACGCCGCGCGCCACAGGGGATCGCATTCTAACTTTAATCAAGCTCAGCTAGTAAAAATCATCGTGCAGCTTAGGTACGCTGCCATTTTTCTTACATTACCCTGACGTTTTTTCCTGTGCTTAGCCGGGGAGCCGGGGTGGCCGAATGGTAGAGCGTTGGACTTCTAATGCTCGGGTCGTGAGTTCGTATCCCGGCTGGAGCCAAATACTTTGTGCTGGCTTTTTCATCGTTGCCCTGTCTTTGATATCACCTGTATGTGGTGGAAAAAGGACGTTAAACCCCAAAACACCCACCCGCCCACCGACCCACTCCTGTGCTTAGCCACCACGCAAAAGATCTGTCCGGTTGGATCCCTAACCAAGGATGTGACTTCCCCGATCACTCCGGCATGGGTTACCCGAACTACCCACTCCCCATCCACAGGGCACGTGATTTTTCAGGGCTGAGCGGTAGACTGCACACGTACCTGCCTGTTCCGTGTTGCGCATACCATTACGTATTCGTTAGCAGAAAGGATTTGCATCTTCACGTGAAGGTCGTCTCTCGCTAAGTTTCAGTATCACATGTCATGCTGCTCATGTCCACACCGCATCCATGCACGACAGTCAGGAGATGTGATACAACGTAAACACTGAACGTATTCAGGAGTGTCACTGTCCAGTGGCGGGTTTGTTTACTTGCCCTGTATATGATTTTTTTTTCCCGAGCTTGACAATAACTGAGTGTGTCAAATGTGAAATATTTAACTCTTGAAAGCCCAAGCAGAAATCTCAATTTTACTGGAATTTTTCAGTTCACTGTTCACCATTACAATGACGATGAAACTTTATTTTTTCAACGGTAGAAATTGTAGCACACGTGCCAGTTTATAATTTACCGTTGCTAAACTACAACATGTAAAACAAAAGACACCCCCTCCCCCCACACAAAAAAATGAAATAAATAAAATAAAATAAAATAAAATGGCTATTAGACTAAGCTATTAGACTACAAGTAAGAATATTAAGTCAGCGTGAGAATAACAGCCTGACATGTATCGGCTACTACGCAATATGCAGAGGTCTCGTGCCTACCTGGGAAAGCCCACAACTTGTATAATAGTGGCTTGGAGTGGCGCCTACTGGCGTGCAGTGGCTTAAAATGTTCGTTTTGACCAGTATAAAGCCTGCTCTTAACTGGACACAGCGCGCGAAACACACACGTGCACATCACAGTCGTTGCACTCGGTGTGTCTACTAACTACAAAACTGAACACAGCTGTGCTCGGTGACAAACCGATTGAAGATGCACTGTCCGCCATGTCTGCGCGCCGAGTGACGTAGTACATCCAGTCAGAATCTGTTGTGGAAACCACAGTCACAGTTGTGGCTATTTGAAATCCAGGTTGCTGTGATGACGCCACAGCGGCGGAACCCCCCCCCCCAAAAAAAAAAAAAAAAAAAAATCACAACTGTGTCACAACTGTGGACAGCACTGTGGCGCTCCGCAGTTCCCAGTGAAGAGCCGGGTGAGTGAGTGAGTTTTTTGGGCTTGAAGCCGCGCAAGCCACGAAGAGTGAAGAGCCGGCTTTACCATGTAGTGAGCAGGGGGTGGTTAGGCTTGGGCTCTCAAGAGTTAAAGTCTCAATCCGTATGCCAGGCACATGTGACCCGTTCTCACAAACGGGACCATAAGTCGAAAATCATCAATTTTGAGAGAGATATTATATAATTATATACCATTGCAATCTACTGGTTATGCAGTTTAATTCAATATAAGAATGAAAGCTGTACTACTACAATTGACAGAGGTATCAGCAGTTGAAGTTGGCTACCTACCAGGCGGCCGAACTGACCCCCGGCACTCTTTTCGCCTATAGCGGCGTTCGGCCTAGCGCGACTTACGGTCCCTTTTGCGAGAACGGGTCACATATATAAGAGCGTGTACATTTTTAATTTTTTTTTTTTTACATCGAATACGCATCAGAATCTGTTCACACACGTAGCTGAAACCATTGTGGTAACCCTGGCTGGCGTGATAGTTGTAATAATAATAATAATAATGAGTATTGTATAGGCGCATTACCCAATTTCGTGAATCGGCTCAAAGCGCCGCGAACTGAACCCAACACGCACGCTCACGTGAATCACATGCATTCTCTCACACACTGGACATAAACACACCATTGCAATCACGTGGTGCGAAGGGTCAGCTCAACTATATATTTAAATTTCGGTTTTTAGAATGGCATTTATTTTTCAAAGTTGGTGGGCTGAACATTTCCAAAGCAGAGGGGGAGGTAGCCGGAGAGAACCCCCGACGATCGGCCCGAATGAACGGTGCCACATACGAGAAGGAAAAAATCTTTGCCCAGAGTGGGACTCGAATCTCTGACCTCTCGCATTGGTGACAAGTCTCTAGACCACTAGACCACCGACCGCCCCGATGAATACAGCGTTCTGAGCAGACGATGTTATCTGAGTTGCGGACTGAGGGCTCAGCTAGATGGCAATGATTGGTGGCTATTTTAAGAAGCTATGGCTAGTCTGTCCGTTCGGGAATGGACCGGAGACTCAAAGAAAACCCGTATTTCTCTACCATTAGGCCCGATGCACACGAGCGTCAGCGTCATGATGCCGCGCGGCGGATCTCACTCCCGGCGGCAGTTTCAAGGCGCTGCCACGTGTGCATGACATCGGCGCCTGGCGTCAGGCAACGGCATCAATGGTGCCAGGCGGCGGAATCCTATGACGCCGCATATATAGAACATGTCCTATTTCTGCTGCCGACGCCGCGCTGCAGACTTGGTTTCAGCCAATCAGAAAGCAGTGTGGGTCAGCGCTTGCAGTGTGGGTCAGCGCAACAAGCCATGCAGGCGAATGACGCCGAAGCCAAGTGTGCACGCAAACGGCGCACACCGCGCGCTCACGCGAGGCGTATGATGCGAGACAGCCTTTGCTGCTTGCTTCATGGTGCTGACGCTGACGCTCGTGTGCATCGGGCCGTAGAAGACAAAAAGTCCCAAAAACGGTCGCAATGGCCAAATGAAACATCCTTCTATCTGGCAAACAGCCTTAGAGCTTTCAAAGTTACAGTTTTCCATCTCAGCGGCGTTACGAGTATAGAGGCTTTAAAGATCTAAACTCCCAACAAAAAAGCTTTCCGAAGTGTGAAAAAATTTTACAGAGTCGACCGTGCAAGCACAGTCAACTGTGTCACAGTTGCAGAGTTCACACGGTGTCCAGAAACCGCGACAAAACCGTGCCGAAAAGCTGCCCCCTACTTCCTGTCGGGCTCCGCCCACGCTACTGTGCACATCTCCGTGCAGTGGTCATCCGTCCGTGCAGTGGTCAGCACAGCAGCGAGTCAGTACTGTCCGCAGTGATCCATATTGAAGTCGTGTCACTTTTGAATTTGGTCAGTGTCGCTCGTTTGCGAGCTGAAATGTGTACGCAAGAAACAAATATTGCTTTCAAACACGCGGACTTACCGGTAGTAGCATAGCTTGCGCCATGTCCGACATCGCTCAGTCTTGTAAACTGATGTATCCGCGGCGTGGTCACATAATGAGCCGGGTTGCACGGGGTTGTGCAGAGTAGCGTGGACAGTCACGAGAAGTCACGAAAATGGTTGCAATGGCCAAAAGAAACATCTATTCATTTGGCAAACAGCTTTGAAGCTTTGTAAGCGGCAGTCGGTTTTTTTTTTACCCTCACTCAGAACTTACGAACAAAGAGACTTTAAATAAACACTGAATAGGGACTGTTTAACTCTTTCCGGGTTTTAAGTTAGTCACAGGACCGGGGGCGGGTTGGTGTTTCACAGGTTAAAGTCCTTTTCTACCAAACACACGTGATATCAAAGACTGGGCAACGAGGAAAATAAAACTGAAAGGCCAGCACACATATTTGGCCCCAACCGGGATTCAAACTCACGACCCGAGTATGCATTGAAAGTTCAACGCTCTACCGCCCCGGCTGCCCCCCAAGTCAACCCTGTTCCGGGTCCGTCGAGAACTCTAGGCCCCTGTGACTACGCCCAAGTCGGGCTAACCGAGACCGAGCCGAACTAAGTGATACCTAAGAAGGAAAAAAACTAAAATACTCGGTGATAAGGAAAGTGGACAGTTGCGAACAACTTTGCGGCCCCCGTGTTATTTCACAGTGTGCACAGAAGCGGTGATAACTGTCGCATTCACCAGCACAGTATATTTTCAGCCTGTTTCGAGATTATTGCCTGCAACAAGCACGCATTTTTCGTAGCAGAGCACAGAGCTGCGACAAAAATGCATGCATGCTGCGGATTTGTGTATGCACGGGGGACAACTCCTAATAGCTTCCGGGTCATGTAATGAGAACTACGCTAAATATAGTAGTATAGGGTTCAGTTCGCGGCGATTTAAAGGGTAAGGCAAGTCAAGTGCAATGTTGGGTTTAGGGGATAGATAGTGATGTCCTAGACGGCTACAGCCCAAAAGATTTGAACATGAATACACCATTCAGCATTTATCACACCAAACGGCAGCCGAAATGCGATGCCATGGAGGCTGCCATGTTGATCCTAGCAGTGACGTCACTCCACCACTCAGCAGCAGACGACTCTAAGCTGGCACACTCTCTGTGCGTGCAGGTGTGCCTGCTACAGTGGACTCCACTTATAAGGACATCCGATATAAAGAACCATCGCTTATAGGGACACCCCAAAGCAGGTCCCTGCCAAAGTTGTTCTTTGTGATCACTTATTAAAACTCGCATAGAAGAACCCTCTGATATAGGGTTCATCGCTTATATGGACAGCACTTGCTAGGTCCCCACATCAAACTTTCCTCGGATATAAGAACCGCAAGTAGGAATGATCATTTCTAGGAAGTCTGCGATTATTCTATTTTTGGAACCCTCGCTTGTAAAGACACCATCTTGTTCCCAACACGACCTCCCCTCGGATATAAGAACCGAAAGTAGAAGTTATGCTAGGTTCATTTTCGTTTCGTTTCATTTCCCGGAATTTCCAAGAAACATTTCTTCACGGAATTCTGCCTCTGAACTTCACTTACACTAACAACCCGACAGAGAGACATATGGATAGTGGCAGTGAGTTTGTGGAGTGGGGAGGGGAGGAGCGGGGAGGGGGAGGGGTCGTTAAAAACCGTTATTTTCCCCTGCGAACGCCGTAGACTGGGAACACATTTGAATGTCTGGCCATCTTGTTTTTTGTTGTTGTTGAAAACTTGGCCAATAAATTTCCTTGTATCCTTGTATTCTTTAAAGTCATTTTGTCAAAATGTGATCGTAACTCTCTCTCTCTCTCTCTGTCTCTCTCTCTCTGTCTCTCTGTCTGTCTGTCTCTCTCTCTCTCTCTCTCTCATTTTCATTAAGACAGCTATTGTTACATAACTTCTAGAGTTATTTGCATTAAATTTATGTTTCGCGTACGCAAAAAAAGTAAACTATATTGCATCGAGATCAAGCCAACCAGCAAGTTCCACTTCATTGACGCAAAGGCTTAAACAAGCAAGAGATTGCCGTGCACACACACACACACACACACACACACACACACACACACACACACACACACACACACACACAAACACACACGCACGCACGCACGCACACAGACCATTAGAGGTCGATATACGACTCTTTTTACAGTTGTCCACAATATTTTCTTCTTTCCTTGGTTATAAGAACACACACTAGCACAACTGACCTTATATCCGAGGTATGCTTATAAGAAACCTCGCTTATAAGGACACCCAAATGCTGGCCCCGGCGCTGTTCTTATATCCGAAGTCCACTGTACACGTTTTAGGCGTGCTATTTCTGGCTCGTATACACGCTTTGCTTATTTCCCACGCTTTCTCCCCCTGAAAGCTAGAATGGATTTGGGGATAGTTCTTTATAATTTCGAGCCAGAATATTCTGAGGAAGAGCTCAGTAAGGGGTCGGGCAGAAAACAGTGGGGACGATGGGGAAGAGCCGATTGATGCGTGTTTGACAAGTGAAGCAGCAACATCGTTCGCAAAAGCGCCAGTGAAACAATCCGGGGTAAAATGATCTCCACAAACGAGGTCAGTCTCGATTGTTCCAGGCGTATTCCTGCACTCGGCGGGGCAAGCGATCGTTCTTCAAGGTCTCCAACCATTTCGCACATAACCTCCGTTTTTCCTTTGATTTGTTTAGAATCGGAAATTTAAAAAAAAGCTTTTGTGGCTTCCATCTGCATTCTTACACATGCCCTGTTTGCTGAAACAACCAAACGCTTTGCACTGTGGCATCTCGAACACAAAATAATACTCTGGAACAACCCGCTCAAAGCGGGCACTGCCGACAGTGGTGGTGGAGTGACGTCACCGTCAGCACCTTTCCCGTCGCATTCGCGAAAGAGCGCGGCAGCATGGCGCAGCCCAGAAACCGAAAGCAGAGGGTGTTTTCGGCGCATTTTTGAGTAAATGGTACTTTGTTCACGAAAACTTTTGCTGTCTAACAGATTAGGACCTCAATATCTGTCATTTAAACCCAATAGTGCTCTTGACTTGCCGTACCCTTTAAGCCGATTCAAGAAACTGGATAAAACGCCAAAACAATACTCAATTATTATTATTATTAACAACAAGAGTATGGACTTTCCTTGCGCTACATGTTTAGTTCCAAAGTCGTCGATACACAAAAATTTGTTTATCTCAATTAAACCAGACAATTTTTTGATACTACTACTACTACTACTAATTCGTATACAGCACGAAATCCTAACCATTGCGCGCTCAAAGCGCTTTACACAGTGGCATTAAGATTTACATATAAATTGAGGTCAAAGAATAAAAACTGTAGTATATACATAAATATAAATCATGTATGAGGAACACAGAGCGGCAAGAAGCACACACACACACACACACACACACACACACACACACACACACACACACACACACACAATATGATACAGGTATGGGAAACACATAAGTGGCAACCAGCACACACACACACACACACACACACACACACACACACACACACACACACACTATGATACAGGTATGGGAAACACATAAGTGGCAACCAGCACACACACACACACACACACACACACACACACACACACACACACACACACACACACACACAGCCATGCTGTGCTGCACTAACACTGGTTTAGGTAGTGGGGATACCATAACTGCCAGTCACTCAGTTAATTTTTAATGCATATTTACATCTTGTTTCAGTTGCGGAATAGCCTTTTATCTTTTAAATGACCTGGCTGAGGAAGACTTCGCTTAGCTGCGAATTAGTCTTTGTTGCTTGCGCGGCGTTAAGCCCTAACTAACTAACTAACTAACTAACTAACGGAATCTGACGACTGATAATCTTTACTTGATTACGACGAAGATAACTGACGACAAAATTCAAAGCAACAAAGAATGTAACCACTCACTGTACATCAGCAACATCGTGTTGTCGCAACAAGCTAAGGCAGTTCGATTTCACCTCAACAGAACTCGAGTTATCTGGGGAGCCGGGGTGGCCGAATGGTAGAGCGCTGGACTTTCAATGCTCGGGTCGTGAGTTCGAATCCCGGCTGTGGCCAAATATTTGAGCTGGCCTTTTTCTCGATGCCCCGCCTTTGAGATCATCCTTATGTGGTGGAAAAGGACGTTAAACTCCCAAACACCCACCCCACCGATCCACCCCACCCTCGAGTTATCTGCTTATCTGCTGTCGGGTAATTGTAAAGAATAATATACGAAAATAATGCGAGCTAATTGCACGCACTTTGATGGGTGTTTTCGGTTCTGCTCGATGCAAAGAGACCTAAGCCACCCTTACCTACTCACTTTGACCACTCCTTTCCCACAAACATGCACAACATATCCCTGAATAACTGGCGACCACGGCCGTTTTCACCTACGTGATCACCAACCAAAATGGCGTGCAGATGACTGCTCGGGCCGTGGTCGCCAGCCATTCCGGGATATTTCGTGCATGTTTGTGGGGAAGGAGTGGTCAAAGTGAGTAGGTAAGGGTGTCTTAGGTCTCTTTGCATCGAGCAGAACCGAAAACACCCATCAAAGTGCGTGCAATTAGCTCCAATTATTTTCGTATACTATTCTTTACAATTACCCTGCTGTCGTTACTTAGTTTGCATGCTCGCTTCCTCATACATATCAGTATGTAAGCTGAGATCAGTATCGCAACCAAACAATGATATCAAGAAATGACTCGTTCTGTACATGATGAACACATGATGAAATTAAAAACCGCATTGTTATCTCGTGTACGTGAGGCTGTTAACATGCAACTTCAGTGTCAGTGTTACAGTTTCACTCGTCTTTCCTGAAAAATTTTACGTGCACGAGAGACATAAGAACCTTTGGTAGCTTCTACTCCCCCCCCCCCCACCCCCCTCGCTGTTCCCCCATCCCTCCTCGCTGTTTCCCCATCCCTCCCCCCTCCTCCCCCAGTCCCCCCCCCCCCCCCACGGCAATAGTTCAGTACATACGATCGTCTGCATATGAAAATATCTGCATACTTGCACGCACTAAAGGTCACTCCCTCACGTGCACACAGGCAAGTGCTTTTTTGTGTTATGTGTTTTTCCTGAGATAGGTTAGTTTCTGTAATCTATTTTCAAAATTAATGTCTGTCTACTGGACACTGAACTAAGAATAAATCAGAACAACGTTTTCCCTGTACTCTCTGATAATCAACAGTCTTAAAACAAAATCGATATTTAAGAAATGAAAGTGCTTTGGGTGCAGTGGAAGAACAAAAGCGCTTATTAAAATCCAGCCGTGGTTTTAAGAGAGAGAGAGGGGGGGGGGGAGGGGGAGGTGCAGGAGAAGAAAGATGCAAACCTTATTTGTAAAATAAATGAGTCCTAGGTTCGCGTGAAAAAATATACGACAGCTTAACGACATACGACAAAAAGAAATGAGAGAGAGAGAGAGAGGGGGGGGGGATAGGAGGTTAGGAGATGGAAGATGCTAACTTTATACAAAATGAATGATAGGTTCGCGAGAACCTGACAACCTGTTAGCGGAGAGAGAGAGAGAGAGAGAAGAAAGAAGAAGAAGAAGAAGACTGAACACCTCTGTACGTCTCTGAAGCCGACATCCCGCTACAAAACATTCGGCCACTACGCTGGGCCAGCGGACCTTCGTGTACTTTTACGGTGTAACGTTGTGATGTTAGACGTGAAATGATAAGATAACGATACAAAACAAAACGTGACTTACTTCACTGAGTCAGTACTTACCTAGCACAATCTGCGCGTGTTTTTCCTTCACTCCTCCAAGACGTGACCGGGTCGGTGTCAGTTGTGTTGTCAGTACAGGTAAAATCCAAGACACAGCAGACGGTCGGGCACTGACTGACAACACCACACCTGTGTCAAGTCAGTCAAATCCCGCACATGGCCACTTCACTTTTCCGTGCCGCCGGGATGCAGCAACCTTGTTCGTAGCTGTAACTGTCTGACCTCCGGGGATGGGTCAGCCTGACGTGGTAGAGTTTAGCCTCGCCGGGCTGCACTCACGCGAATGCTGGACCAACTATCACATACCACTGACACACCGGCACAGTCACACACTCCCTCCCCCCCCCCTCAGCCTCATGCCTCGAAGCTGAGGTCACGCGAGAACAGGTGACACTGACTGTGGCGTGTGGAAAGCGAAATGCTTGTTCGTCTCGGCGCTAAAACAGTGGCTATACCTCCGCCCCAGTCCGGTCTCCGTCACTCTTGAGGTGACGTTTTGTTTTCAGTCCCCGATTCACCTGTCCGCCTGCGTGCCGCTTTCGTTTCCCGCTCCAGGTTTGATTTTTTAACTGCTTGTCTCCCTTTATCTGAGGTCATCTGTCTGGGCCTGTATGTAAAAACTCGAGGTTAGTTTAACCCACGGCTACGGGCCTAACCCAGTCTAGGAAAAAAAACAAACAAACCCAAACCAAAATGAAAAAAAAAAAAAGAAAAAAAAAAAAAGGAAACGAAGAAAGAAAGACAAAAAACCTTCTATAACGGCATAGGCACCTTGCTGGAATGGATCCGCTTCCTGATTTAAAACACACACACACAAAAAACCCAGAAAATTTAACCCTAGAGCTTATGATTTATTTTTATGTAGAAGGAAACGACACTAAATTACAACTAATGTTTCCGGGTGTATTATTACTGAACAGCTGTAAATGTCGAAAGAGTTGATGTGTTTTCTTTGTGTTTGTTTTTTTCAAAAAATGTGCTTTATAGATGTGACTAATTATTTTTTTTTAGGTACAAGGAAACGAAACTAAATTACACCTATATTTCCGGTTAAAATATAGGCGCTGTGTCGAGCGTATTATTACTGAACAGCCGGCTGGATGTGTAGTCAAAGTACCTGAAATCACTGAAACAATTCAAGTTCCAAACAAAAAACAAAAAAAGTTTCGTTCATTAAGTTCATTAACTCTTTCAGCCCTTGCTGTCCCTGTCCTGGGCACTTTTTTGCCTAGCCAAACCCATGTGTAAACCTGATCCATACAAAGGAAAGGAAGTGCACAGCAGAGTAGTGCCCCTTGTTTCATGAATATTCAGTAGTCTGGCCAATGAGGGGCGAGTAGAAATTTTCACTAGCTCGCAGGTACAGGTACCTGCGTAGGCCGCATACGCGGCGGGTTCCTCGCGCAGGTACATGTACCTGCGTAGGGCTGAACGAGTTTTTTTACAGCCTCTACGTTCGTGACGCCGCTGAGATGGAGAACTGCCGCTTTAGAAGCTGTAAAGTTGTTTCCCAGACAGAAGGATGTTTCATTTGGCCATTGCGACCGTTTTCGCGACTGTGTGGTTTTTAAAATCAGAGAAACACGACTTTCTTTGAGCCTACGGTCCATTTTTGAACAGACTGGGACGCGAAAAAGCTGATAAAAATAGCAGCCAATCAGCGCCGTTTAGCTGGTCCTCAGTCCGCAACCAAATAGAGTCGTCTGCTCAGCACGCGGTACACTCATAGAACAACTTATATGACGCCGGCCAGTCACCACAATGATCTCAGATGTTATACTGTGACGCAAGTGACTGATTTTGAAGCACAGATTCAGCACATTGGGTGAAAAGACTTCGCACCGGCCCCCGTAGTGTAGTGGTTAGCACTTCGGATCATGGACCGGGAGACCCGGGTTCGAATCCCAGCCGAGGCAAGCGGGATTTTTCCTACCTAGGTCGGCTCCTACCCAGAGCGGGTGTGCTATGGGCCCAATGGGGAGGCTGTTGCCACACAGCCGAGCTTCACCCACTTCACGGGTGCGACTTTGGGGGTGCTTCCCTTAGTATGACACGTCTTATGATGTGGATGATTACACGGCCGGCAGCGCAGGTGCCGTAGTTCCCGGGCCTGGTTAATGCCGGGATATTTATGACAGGAAGCGTGGAATGCGGCCCTGTCCCGCAATCCCAAACCACATGGACCTCCATAGCATCATCTTACTATCATCCTCATCTCCATCATCATGCACAATAAAAAAATTGTCCCAGCTTCCGAGTCCTCCGTGGGTTCCACCCATGACCTGGGAGGAACACCACTGGAGCTGGCAAAGAGTTGGAGCAGCAAAAAAAAAAAAAAAAAAAAAGAAGAAGAATAAAAAAAAGGCTTCGCACACACTGTTGTATGCCCGCTGTCATACGGCCCGGGATTGAGACTTTAAAAAGAGAGATACTGGAGAGATTTTCGCGGGCTTTTCAGTCGTTTCCCCCCCCCCCCCTCTCTCTCTCTCTCTCTCTCTCTCTCTGCGCGCGGGCTCTTGCGGCTCAATTTTCCGCGTAACTCGACAAATCTGTCAAGACGAGGTGTGGTACACATGGCACGCAGCAGATGGCCGCCCGGTATTCCCCAGTTAGCTCAGTAGCCCCCCATTTCCTGGTACGGTTTGTCACGTCCAGCACACGGTCCCACAGTCACGGAATCGAACATCACACCAGCAGGTAACATCACGCAAGTAACTAACTCTACCCAACCACACGCACAGCCTCAGTGGCCGGCGCCGCAAAGCAACAGCTGTTACTGGCAATGAAATACGACAATTTACAACTTACACTGGTGCGCACTCCGCCGGCTTGGCGTAGCATAAACCAATTAATTGTTATACGTCACACACACACACACGCGCGCGCGCGCGCGCACACACACACACACACACACACACACACACACACACACACACACACACACACACACACACACACACACCAAGTTTCTAAGACAGCCGAAGCTAGCACAAAACTAGCTCAAGTTTGTGTTGACTTGAAGGCGCTGAAGCACACAGACCGGGCAAAATCAGAGCTGGAAACACCGGACAACAACACACACACACACACACACACACACACACACACACACACACACACACACACACACACACACTGCAGTCACTTATCAGCGCAGAACTGTAGATCATGCCAAACGTCAGCTAATTGACCTGCTGATTAATTAGCATTGCCGGGAAATAGCGCAAAGCAGCCGGTGACATTTGCACTGAACTGTGACACGAGTTTGCCTCTTCGCCATTTTTTCCCTCGTTGGCAAGCACACGCGCATAGCAGGCAAAAACGAGACTGGGTGCACACAGGTCGAATGTCTGCTCTAGTAGCGTAGATATTCACTTACCGTGCACTTGAAAGCGAAGCGGTTTTATAAACGTTTCTGGTTGGTCGAGTAGAAAACACTCAGTGTCCACACAAACCACACAAAAGAAAGAAACTAACGCGATAAATTCACGTCCACTCACAGCTGAACTGAAGTGGGACGTTTTGTCTAAACCTGGGTAAAGTTGTTTGCCTTTTGTTCACATAATTATTTCCTCATTGGCGGCAAGCAAACACTGACAACATGCAGGCAAAAAACGGATAAGGGGGCACACACCATACAAAACGTGTGCCTGTTCATAACGGAAGCACCGGCATAGTAATCATCCTACACTTCTAATTGAAGTAAGTTTTAAATAGTTCGTCCACAAATGGTGAAACAAAGAAGGCAAGACTGATTAACTCTTTCCTGACGGAACAAGTCTCAGTCAACCAAGTGTCGTCCACGGCTGACCAAAATTGAATTCTCCATGTTTCGTTGAAGTACACAACTAAATTAAAAATGTCAGATGTGTGTGTGTGTGTGTGTGTGTGTGTGTGTGTGTGTGTGTGTGTGTGTGTGTGTGTGTGTGTGTGTGTGTGTGTGTATTCATAGAAACCTGCTAGACAGGTTTTATTATTTTTTTTACACATAACCAGTTTATTGCAATGGTTACATATATATATATATATATATATATATATATATATATATATATATATATATATATATATATATATATATGTGTGTGTGTGTGTGTGTGTGTGTGTGTTGAAGGGTGTAATTTGTATATGTATGGATGATCGTTTTTATGTGTGTGTGTGTGTGTGTGTGTGTGTGTGTGTGTGTGTGTGTGTGTGTGTGTGTGTGTGTGTGTGTGTGTGTGTGTGTGTGTGTGTGTGCCGGTCCGGCTCAATGTTTGTAATTGTAATGATTTTTATTGTCAGTTTTGTCTGAGCAGACAGTGCAATTTCCCTTCGACAGACGAATAAAGTGATATCTTATCTTATTTTATCTTATCTGTTGTGTTGTTATTATCGGTAGTGTTGTTATTATCTGTAGTGTTATTATCTGTAGTGTTGTTATCTGTAGTGTTGTTATTATCTGTAGTGTTGTTATCTGTAGTGTTGTTGTTATCTGTAGTGTTATTATCTGTAGTGTTGTTATCTGTAGTGTTGTTATTATCTGTAGTATCTGTAGTGTTGTTATTATCTGTAGTATCTGTAGTGTTGTTATTATCTGTCGTGTTATTAACTGTAGTGTTGTTATCTGTAGTGTTATTAACTGTAGTGTTGTTATCTGTAGTGTTGTTATTATCTGTAGTATCTGTAGTGTTGTTATTATCTGTAGTATCTGTAGTGTTGTTATTATCTGTCGTGTTATTATTATCTGTAGTGTTGTTATCTGTAGTGTTGTTATTATCTGTAGTATCTGTAGTGTTGTTATTATCTGTAGTATCTGTAGTGTTGTTATTATCTGTAGTATCTGTAGTGTTGTTATTATCTGTAGTATCTGTAGTGTTGTTATTATCTGTCGTGTTATTATTATCTGTAGTGTTGTTATCTGTAGTGTTGTTATTATCTGTAGTGTTGTTATCTGTAGTGTTGTTATTATCTGTAGTGTTATTATTATCTGTAGTGTTATTAACTGTAGTGTTGTTATCTGTAGTGTTGTTATTATCTGTAGTATCTGTAGTGTTGTTATTATCTGTAGTATCTGTAGTGTTGTTATTATCTGTCGTGTTATTAACTGTAGTGTTGTTATCTGTAGTGTTGTTATTATCTGTAGTATCTGTAGTGTTGTTATTATCTGTAGTATCTGTAGTGTTGTTATTATCTGTCGTGTTATTATTATCTGTCGTGTTATTATTATCTGTAGTGTTATTATCTGTAGTGTTGTTATCTGTAGTGTTGTTATTATCTGTAGTATCTGTAGTGTTGTTATTATCTGTAGTATCTGTAGTGTTGTTATTATCTGTAGTGTTATTAACTGTAGTGTTGTTATCTGTAGTGTTGTTATTATCTGTAGTATCTGTAGTGTTGTTATTATCTGTAGTATCTGTAGTGTTGTTATTATCTGTAGTGTTATTAACTGTAGTGTTGTTATCTGTAGTGTTGTTATTATCTGTCGTGTTATTATTATCTGTAGTGTTGTTATTATCTGTAGTGTTATTAACTGTAGTGTTGTTATCTGTAGTGTTGTTATTATCTGTAGTATCTGTAGTGTTGTTATCTGTAGTGTTGTTATTAACTGTAGTGTTGTTATCTGTAGTGTTGTTATTATCTGTCGTGTTATTATTATCTGCAGTGTTGTTATTATCTGTAGTGTTATTATTATCTGTAGTGTTATTATCTGTAGTGTTGTTATCTGTAGTGTTGTTATTATCTGTCGTGTTATTATTATCTGCAGTGTTGTTATTATCTGTAGTGTTATTAACTGTAGTGTTGTTATCTGTAGTGTTGTTATTATCTGTAGTATCTGTAGTGTTGTTATTATCTGTAGTGTTATTAACTGTAGTGTTGTTATCTGTAGTGTTGTTATTATCTGTAGTATCTGTAGTGTTGTTATCTGTAGTGTTGTTATTATCTGTCGTGTTATTATTATCTGCAGTGTTGTTATTATCTGTAGTGTTATTATTATCTGCAGTGTTGTTATTATCTGTAGTGTTGTTATCTGTAGTGTTGTTATTATCTGTCGTGTTATTATTATCTGCAGTGTTGTTATTATCTGTAGTGTTATTAACTGTAGTGTTGTTATCTGTAGTGTTGTTATTATCTGTAGTATCTGTAGTGTTGTTATTATCTGTCGTGTTATTATTATCTGTAGTGTTGTTATCTGTAGTGTTGTTATTATTTGTAGTATCTGTAGTGTTGTTATCTGTAGTGTTGTTATTATCTGTCGTGTTATTATTATCTGCAGTGTTATTATTATCTGTAGTGTTATTATTATCTGCAGTGTTGTTATTATCTGTAGTGTTGTTATCTGTAGTGTTATTATCTGTCGTGTTGTTATTATTTGTAGTGTTGTGATTATCTTCACAAGTATTTCCACATTTTCTGGTTACACTTTTCCGACGCAAATGTAGGCCTGTTTAATGCTTCTGTAATGATGTTATTACCTGTAGTGTTATTATCTATAGTGTTGTTATTATCTGTCATGTCACATTATCATATAATTAGGACGTCACAATTCACATCACATTATCATATAATTAGGACGTCACAATTCACATCACATTATCATAATCAGACATGCAACACATTTCATCAATCACTCTAATCGAGCACCCCCGACATAAATACAAATGGTACATGTATATATACGGTGGTGTTTGTCTGCATGTGGCCGGCTGTCTTTTGTTGTGTCTACCACATTCGCACAGCTGAATTTATGCAGCAAACTTTCCCCTGTCTGTATCTACATTCTGTGTCATACACAAAAGCACACTTGGTATATGTGTAATAGGAACCTGTGTACGGATGTAAACATTTCGATACTTCAACCCGCACTTCAACTGTCACGTGTGTTGCCGAAGTGAAACTGAATCAGACAATTGTTTAGAACTAATCAAGGATGGTAATGATCGGCATGCGTTTCGTGTCGTTCTCCTTCTTGTTATATATTCACAGTCGGCTGTATGACGTTATTGTGTATAATGATAATGGTAGTAGTAGTAGTAGTAGTAGTAGTAGTAGTAGTAGTAGTAGTAGTAGTAAACACAATAGTAATAATAATAATAATAGTAATCATGATTTTTGTAATAATAATAATTATAATAATAATAATAGTTGTTATCTCTTCTTATAATTGTTCAGCTGAAAGACGACAGGGGTGGGGGGGGGGGGTCAGGTTTTCCGCTCGTGGCCTGCTCTCTCTCTCTCTCTCTCTCACACACACACACACACACACACACACACACACACACACACACACACACATACGACACACACACACACACACACACACACACACACACACACACACACACACACACACACACACACACACACACACACACACGAGAGAGAGAGAGAGAGAGAGAAAGAGAGAGAGAGAGAGAGAGAGAGAAAGAGAGGCGGATGTAAAATGCTCGCTCAACGGAGCCCACGCTGACATATCGAATGGAACCCATTGTTCCCCGGTCACGTGACATTTCTCAGGGCCACACAGCCGTGTTTCCCTCTAAAGGCTACACAGCACGGACACGGATTTCTGTTTCACATAACGCTGTGCATGACATTTCCTAGAAATACTTTAAAATTCACCGGAATAAATCACAAAAATCCAGCAGCCAAAGTCTCACGTGTAGGGTACATTTAAATAAATTCCAATATTCCACTTTTTTTGCAATGCTAGCAGTAAACCACAAAGTGGGTGATGGATAGTCATAACTCACAAGCACTCATAGTTAACTCACTGAAAGTTTGCACTGGCGAGTGGTATATATATATATATATATATATATATATATATATATATATATATATATATATATATATATATATATATATATTTTTTTTTTTTTTTTTTTTTAGCAGTTTTGCTGGGGGAGGAAAGCCGGACAACCCCATGAGAAACCCCCGATGAGCAGCCCGGCAGCCAGGAAAAAACCGGTATCACATATCACAAGCTCGACCTGGGCTCGAACCCACGCTTCATCGCCATGACACATTGGTGACGGCCGTTCAGTAGCGCAGCGGCCAAATCCGACCACCGTTCACCCCAGGGTGATTCGTTTGACCATCGCAACCGTTTTCGTGACGCTGTGGTTTCTAATATTAGAGAAAATGGACACTGCCAACTCCTCTCCCATCTCTACCGCCTGCAGATCTCACACACTGACCAATGTCCATGTGGCACAGGCCCACAGACTCCAACCCATATCCTCCAGACGTGCCCCACCTACAGCGCCCTCCGACGCCAGCTGTGGCCCAGTGAGGCGGACCTACAAGAGAAGCTCTGGGGACCGACAGCGTCGCTGCGGCGGACAGCGGAGTTCGTCACCAAGACCGTACTTTCCATTTAGCATGGCCGGGAACGCAGAAGAAGAAGAAGAGAAAATGCGACTTTCTGTGAGCCTACGTTCCGTTCCTGAACAGACCGGGACTCGACAAAGCTTCTAAATATAGCCACCAATCAGCGCCGTCTAGCTGGTGTTCAGTCCTCAACCAAATAACGTCTTCTGCTCAGTACGCTGTACGCTTTTGCGTACGTAGAACATCATAGTACACGCCGATAACGTCTTCTGCTCAGTACGCTGTACGCTTTTGCGTACGTAGAACATCATAGTACACGCCGATAACGTCTTCTGCTCAGTACGCTGTACGCTTTTGCGTACGTAGAACATCATAGTACACGCCGGCCAGAGTCACCACAAGGGTTTCAGATGCTACAGTCTTCACAAAAAGTTAAGGACCAGTCAACATAATTGGGTGACAGTTTCAATAAATTAGAAAAAAAATAAACGAATAAGATTTTTCCCGTAAAATTCGGTAGCAAGGTTAAGGGGTAATTAGTGAACATAGCGACCACTGTGTGGATGGCACGTGCGCGTCACACAGCATGCTTGGCGCGTTTGAAAATTTCGGCAAAACTAGACCGAGTTTCAGTGTTCAGTGAGCGATACCTGGGGCTTTCTGCACGGCAAAAATGAGATGCAGGTCAAAGAATGCATCCCTGGTTATGAACTGTGCTCATTTGTTTGCCTACATAAGCTGCCGTTTCAGCGATGTTCAGCACTACACCAGCATGCCACCACGACAAAAGTTGAATGATATTTGCAAGTGGTCCTTAACTTTTTGTGAAGGCTGCATATTGTGTCCCAGCTGACGGATTCTGATGTAAGGATTCAGCACATTTGATGCAACGTTTTCCACCGTGTTGTTTGTAAGCATGACAAACGTACCGACTGGATGTCTGCAACACGCACAAGGATGGAACATGAACAAAACCAACATCCACTGGTAGCCGAAGTGATGTGTGTTTTTTCCCGAACTGGTTGAATGGAAGCCTTGTGGCTGTTCAAAAAGAACACACACACACACACACACACACACACAGAGAGAGAGAGAGAGAGAGAGAGAGAGAGAGAGAGTTAATTTTACTTGTTCCGTCGCTGTCTTGTCTCGACGTAGCAATAAATCAGATATCTCCTCTTCGTGTGGGAAAAGCACTCCTGAATAGACTCAGATATCTCCTCTTCGTGTGGGAAAAGCACTCCTGAATAGACTCAGATATCTCCTCTTCGAGTGGGAAAAGCACTCCTGAATAGACTCAGATATCTCCTCTTCGTGTGGGAAAAGCACTCCTGAATAGACTCAGATATCTCCTCTTCGTGTGGGAAAAGCACTCCTGAATAGACTCAGATATCTCCTCTTCGTGTGGGAAAAGCACTCCTGACTAGACTCACACAGACATGTCCTTGTGCAGTTTCACACTGCAGCTCACACTCTCCACAGTGTTTTTGTTGCTGTTGTTGCTGTCGTTTCACATGATGCACCGAACAGGACAATTCAGTAACTGAAACATTTTCACAGGCTCTGTAACTGCCTCACAAGAGTATAGCTCTTGGTCAGAATACCACTAGTACGAACTGTTCTCAATGTCATTGTTTGTTTTGTTGTTGTTGTTGTTTGTTTCTGGTTGGTTTTGTTGTTGTTGTTGTTGTTGCTTTTTTGTTTGTCAGTCTTCGCCCTACGTTCACTGGTCAGCACAGCTGATAGACATCTTTCACAGACACTGTTGTATCACCCAGGTGTGTCTCTTGTCCACAACAGCACTAGTTGACACTCTCCTCAGTTTTGGGTTTTTTTTTTTTTTTTTTTGGCGGGGGGGGGGGGGGGTCAGTCTTCGCTCAGTCTGCACTTGATGCAACAACTGACACGCATTTTTTTTTCCTGTTGCCTCACACAGACTTGTATCTTGTCCAATAACACCAGTAAACACTCTTCTCTGTTACACTGGGTCTCTCTCTCTCTCTCTCTCTCTCTCTCAATCTTTGCCCAGCGTACACTTACTGAAACATACGATACATTATATTTCTCTCGAGCCTTGTTGCACAGTCACACAGACGCTGGGCGTATCTCGTCAGTGCCCAGAATAACACGAGTACGTTCCTCAATTAAATCGGTTTTGTTGTTGTTGTTGTTGTTGTTGTTTTCTTTTTGTCAGTTTTCGCCTGGCGTGCACCTGATGCAAAAACTCACACACATTATTCGTTATATTCACTGGGTCGTATCGCCTCTGAAACCCGGATGCTATTTCTGCACGTGCTTTGTCGCAGCAGTGAATGTCAAGGCCATGTCATCACATCAGTGAGCCGCGTTGTAATTTCAAGTCCCCGCCGGCTTGGCCTCCGTAGCGGGGCAGACACATACACATCACCACAATTAACTTGACTTGACTTGACACAGCTCTGGCCAGAAACATTACGTGCAGGTGGTGAGCTCGCGTAGATATGTCCTGCTGATCAAGATAGGCCGAGAGAGAAATTGCAGATAGTGTTACTGGGCAGCGTAATTCGACACGACTTTTGCCCTGCAATAAACTCAACCTGCCTCTCTGGCTGTACAAATCTCTCTCTATCGAGTCTCGCTGTCCATACGCGAACGCCGGGGTTTTGTGTGACTTGGCAGGTATCCTTATCGATTGTGTGAGAGGTCAGGGAGATAAAATGTTGTCCAGGAAAGGTGTGCGGGCCAGTCAGTCTTCTAACCGACAGGTCAATTCAAATATCGACAACCATCGACTCAGAGCGAACCGTAGTGACAAAACTGTGGTGGCGGGAGAGTCTATCGTAATATAGCTGTGTAACGTTAAAGTAACACTCCATTGTTAAAGGACATTGTTCCCTGTGAGTTTATGCGTGATATTGGATGAGCCAACACCACCATCCATTCCAAAGCAGCTTTTATTGCTTTACAACAGCAATACAGGCTCGTGCGTGTGTGTGTGTGTGTGTGTGTGTGTGTGTGTGTGACTCTGTTCCGGGTCTGTCGCTAACAAGTCGAGCTAACCGAGACCGAGCCGAGCTAAGTGATACCTAAGAAGGAAAAAACAAAAATACTCGGTGACAAGGAAAGTGGACAGTTGCCGACAACTTTGAGGTCCCCGTGTTATTTCACAGTGTGCACAGAAGCGATGAAAACTGTTGCATTCACCAGCACCCAGTACATTCTCAACCTGTTTTGAGATTATTGCCTGCATGAGTTGTCCCCCGTGCATACACAAACCCGCAGCAAGCATGCATTTTATGTCGTGGCAGCTTTGTGCTCTGCCACGAAAAATGCGTGTTTGTTGCGACAAGGGAACCAACTCATGCAGGCAATAATCTCGAATTGTCTCTGTGAAATAACACGGGGACCTCAAAGTTGTTGGCAACTGTCTACTTTCCTTGTCACCGAGTATTTTTTGTTTTTTCCTTGTCAGGTATCACTTCGCTCGGCTCGGTTTCCGTTAGCTCGACTTGGGCGTCGTCGCAGGGGCGTAGACTTATCGACGGACCCGGAACAGGGTTGACGCGAAACCAGCAGGCTAACCGAGATGTGAGCCGAGACAACTAATAACTAAGAAGGATGGAAACAAACACCCTCGGTGACAAGCAAAGTGGACAGTTCTGAACAAATTTGTGGTCAACGTTTCTCAGTGTGCACAGAAACGGTGAATTCTGTCGCATTCACCGGCACAGTACATGTTCAGTCTGTTTCAGAGATTATTGTCACTCTCTGGGGCACAGAGTCTTTCAGTGGAAAGTACCTCTGTGCACGGTGGGGAAATGGCGCTCACTGCGCTACCGTGACGGGCCTAAATAGTCTCGATGCTCTCAAACACAAGGTCGCGCACTATGTCATCCTTGACCAGCTTTGAACCCAGAGGGATCCTCAATGGCGCAAGTGATGGCAGGCTGTCTTCTGAGTGAAAGTAGGCGTGTTTCTGAATCAGAGACATACATAACATGTCTCTGTCTGAATGGACAGATCTATATTACATTCAGGCCTAGAGCACGGGTGTGTGTGCTTTTGTAATCGTCTCTTATTCCACCACAAGGCAGGTACGTGATCGTCTGCACCGTGCAATAATACTTGACTGTAGAGTGCAACACCTTGGCCTGTCAGAGTGCAACCCCCTTGCCGTTTACTCACATCCTGTTGGATCAGTGTACCACGTCACACAGTGCCATCACTGAAAGCGCAACAATAATTGTCCGCTGGCAAAGATTTTGCCCAAACCAAAAGTGGTCGGATATTCAAGACTTCGTTTTAAATCGAATCATATGACGCACAAAGTCTTCGCTTTTCTAAAAAAAATTTCGCCATTTTTGAAAATGGCGCTGGCTGTAAGCAGTCACATTTTCACGCCCCGCCGAAAAGGGACTGCACTCTGGAGTCTAGATCATTGTCTGCATGAGTTGTCTCCCTTTCATACACAGAACCGCAGCAAGCCGCACGTATTTTTCGTGGCAACTCAGTCTGTGCTCTGCCACGAAAAACTGCATGCTTGCTACGGCATATAGCTGTCTCATCGTACACGTTCAAATTGCTACGTTACATCCCCGTGGTTACTGTTTAAAAAATACCGCATTTATGGCGGCTGAACTTCACGTCTTCCTGTATGAGTTACCCACGTCATAACTGACCGACACAAACTGAAGTGCCATAAACCACATGTCGGAGTGCTGTTTATAACCGTATTCTTCGCGTGCCCAAGCTCAAACACCCTTCCCAGTCGAGTCAAGCTGTGATTTGCGAAACAATCACTACTTAGATTATTTTCAGACGTACACGAGTAGTATGGAGTTTCTGTGTGTTACCTCCCCCCCCCCCCCACACACACACACACACATCAAAACAAAATAAAACACCCCCCCCCCAAAAAAAAAAAAAAAAACCAAAAAAAAAACCAACAACAAAAACAAAAAACAAAAAAACAAACAAACCAACCAAACCAACCAAACAACCAACCAAACAAACAAACAAACAAACAAACAACAACAACAAAACTGACAACCAAGGCAACAACTACAAAGTGAAAACGAAAAATACAACAACAACAAACACAAAAAGAAAACAACCTAAACAAACCCAACTAACAACAACAAAAGGAGAGAGAGAGAGAGAGAGTTGGGGAGGGGGGAGGGGGGGGAATCGACAGACATAAAAGACTAGCCCTTTATCGACGTCCTCAAGTCACAGTGACCTCGACTGACACCCCAGAAGTTCAGGACAAGTAAAGCAGATGCCGTATCTCTTCCTGCGGAAGCTGAAGTGTGCTGTTCACTTGTTCATCTTAACGCGTGTTATCAATGGAGCGGGAAAAGAATACTTCTTAGTTCTTCTTGCGAACAAACGTGTCTTTGGACAACCGTGAGAAAACTCATTTCCAAGTTCTTTTCCAAGGTCATGTCTAAACGAGACAGCCAGTTCGTGGAAACCAGAGACATAGCGTGTGTGTGTGTGTGTGTGTGTGTGTGTGTGTGTGTGTGTGTGTGTGTGTGTGTGTGTGTGTGTGTGTGTGTGTGTGTGTGCTTTAAGCGCAGCGAGTCCTTGATATTTCGAGAGCAGCGCTCTATAAAAACTATGTATGTATGTATGTATTATCATCGTTGTTGTTGTTGTTGTTGTTGTTGTTTTAAGCCGGACTTTTATGTTTTAAAGAAGCTGGCAGAACCGGACGTGGTTTAGCCGCGAAATAGTCTTTGTTGCTTGCACGGCGTGAAGCCCTAAATAACTAACTGTTGTTGTTGTGTTTGTTGTTAGTATTATTATTATTATTATTATTATTGTTGTTGTTGTTACTATTACATACATAGAGAGATAGGAAGCTGGCCCTTGCAGCTCCTTACATCCTTTGCTGCCCTAGGGACCAGGTCGCTGATTAAATTTCAAATACCACAACTTTAAGCCCTCCATCTGCCTCCTTATGACCCGTAAGCGTTTTGACGAAAAGGTATCCACCAATGGGGAAATACCGAAGAATTTTTTTTTTTAACCCAAAAACAAAATACTGATGTACGGGAGACTTTAAAGTTGTAATATCAAACCAAAAATTACAGTTTGATAAACTGACTTACCGAGACCTTCTGCTAAACCAAAGCCACCCAGTAACGTTTTCAAGTAGCTTACATGCAACTTTATGCAAGGATGATGGTAAGATGATGCTGTGGAGGTCCATGTGGTTTGGGATTGCGGGACATTTGCGGCCGCATTCCACGCTTCCTGTCATAAAATTAATATCCCGGCTTTAACCAGGCCCGGGAACTGCGGCACCTGCGGTACCGGCCGTGTAATCATTCACATCATAAGACGTGTCATACCAAGGGAAGCACCCCCAAAGTCGCACCCGTGAAGCGGGTGAATCTCGGCTATGTGGCAACAGCCTCCCCATCAGGGCCATAGAGCACCCGCTCTGGGTAGGAGCCGACCTAGGTATGAAAAATCCCGCTTGCCTCGGCTGGGACTCGAACCCGGGTCTCCCGGTCCATGATCCGAAGTGCTAACCACTCCACTATTGGGGCCGGTAGTTAAGAACTACTACTACTACTACTACTACTACTACTACTACTACAGTGTACTACTACTACTACTACTACTACTAGATACATACATATAATCATAAGTTCTAAGCGCTTACAAAGTTAAGAAAGATTTTTTGAAAAAAATGAAATAAAATGGCACGAAAATGATGCCAGTACGAACAATAAAAGACACAGCAATAGTGGCAAACACACACACACACACACACACACACACACACACACACACACACACACACACACACACACACACACACACACACACACACACACACACACACACACCAAGAGTTCTGTCAGTCCCTCTTTATTGCTGCTTACATGATGTTAAAAGCTGTATAGCTTATATATACAGACCATATTGTTGCACTTGCACCAGTGATTGTTCTCCACCACTGTCTGTCCTGTGTGACGGTTTTTATCTGGGCCCGTATGTAAAAGACGAGGTTAATTTAACCCACGGGTACGGGCCTAACCCAGACTAGGACAAAAGAAACCCAAAAGCAAAATTAAATAAGGAAGGAAGCGAAGAAAGAAAGAGAAAAAAAATCCTTCTATAACGACTTAGGCACCTTGCTGGAATGGACCCGCTTCCTGATTTAAAAAAAAAAAATTAACCCTAGAGCTAGTTTAGTTCGAGGTTAGACTCTAACACAGGGTTAAAAGCCCTAACCTCGACTATTACATACAGGCCCTGGGGTCTTACTACATGTACATGTGACAGTGTTCGCCCTGTATTGTATGGTGTTTGTGTATTCATGTATTCTGTATAATGATGGTTATTGATGTGATTCTGTCAGTAATGTTCTCTATGTCAGATGGGTGGTATAATTGATTGTGTGTGTGTGTGAGTGTGTGTGTGTGTGTGTGTGTGTGTGTGTGTGTGTGTGTGTGTGTGTGTGTGTGTGTGTGTGTGTGTGTGTGTGTGTGTGTGTGTGTGTGTGTGTGTGTGTGTGTGTGTGTGTGTGTGTGTGTGTGTGTGTGTGTCTGTGTGTTGTTTTATGTTCCATTTTATTTCATGGAGTGGGGCTGGGGCCGAATATTTGTGCTGGCCTTTTCCTCATTGCCCCGTCTTTGATATCACCCATAGGTGGGGGAAAAAGACGTTAAACTCCCAAACATCCACCCACCCTCCTTAACTGAGTCAGTGGGAGCAGTATTTTAAGTCGGAAAAATCTAGCACCAGAACTCCTCTTGCTGGCGTTGTGACCATAACTAATAGTAACATCAGATGAGTTTACGAAGGACACAATTCATTTTATCAACAGGAGCGAGTTGAAGCTAGTACCCAACGAGCGAAAGAATTTCTATCGCCTGTAACATCCCGATGTACGTGTGATAAATTCCCGACAAACCCACATCCAAGGGGAGCAACCTAGTTGAATCAGGTCATGGTGTGGACGACACGTTCCTGTGTTACTTCCCTTGTCTCAATCTCGCTCTTTTAATTCATGCATTGCCATTATTTGTTTAATATTATGATAATGTGAAGAAGGGTCAATACTTCAGTGCACATACTGATCAGTGTGTGTGTGTGTGTGTGTGTGTGTGTGTGTGTGTGTGTGTGTGTGTGTGTGTGTGTGCGCGCGCGCGCGTGCGCGTGCGCGTGAGTGCGTATTTGTGTGTCCTGAATAAATTGTAACGGTATATGTACGCGCTAGTCTGGGCTACCCTATGAGTGTTCGTGAACTCCACCATGAAGGTGCGCCAGAAAGGGGGCACGTCCTCGCTCTCACTTACAGATGCTCTAACGTCTAGGTAGCCGGGGTGGGTGGGTGGGTGTTTGGAAGTTTAACGTCCTTTTCCACCACATAAGGGTGATATCAAAGACGGGGCAACGAGAAAAAAAGCCAACACAAATATTTGGCCCCAGCCGGCGGGATTCGAACACGATCCGAGCATTGAGAGTCCAACGCTGTACCATTCGGCCACCCCGGCTCCCCTTAGGTAGCCGGGCCCACGTACAGCCTTATTCACATCGCAAAGACAACATTGGAGCAGGTCTTCGAACTCAAGCTCTTGTATCCTTACGAAATAAAGTAACCCCCCCCCCCCTCTCTCTCTCTCTCTCTCTCTCTCTCTCTCTCTGGCAGAGAAAGAAGGCAGAAAAAAGATAGAAAGCAAACCGGGAGGGGGGGGGGGAGAGAAGGGGAGGGGGAGAGAATGGTGCAAGGACGTCCCAGAATCTCTATCAAAACACAAACTGAACAAAGCCAAAGAGAGAGAGAGAGGGAGGGGGTGGGGGTTGGTGGGGGTAGGGGAAAAAAAAGCCAAAGATGTTCTAGAAAAAAAAAATGAAGAAAACAATCTGGCCGCTAATTCAAGTCGCCCTTATAATACGATTGAATGGTTACGTCCCCTTCCAACCCACTAGGCCCTACCCCCCCTCCCCCCCCCCCCCCCACCACAAGGTTATAGAACAAAGGGACGAGAGAGAGAGGGGGGGGGGGGGAGAGA
>JACVVK020000153.1:142500-167500 GCA_018292915.2 Batillaria attramentaria
CGGCTCGATCTGCTCTGTGTGTGTGTGTGTGTGTATGTGTGTGTGTGTGTGTGTGTGTGTGTGTGTGTGTGTGTGTGTGTGTGTGTGTGTGTGTGTGTGTCTCTCTCTCTCTCTCTCTCTCTCAGAATCCTTTTTTCTTTCTTAACGATCGTGTAGCAACGACAAGTTTTAATATTTTTTTTAATGCCTATAACTTCTTCCGTTGTCAGTAAAATAAAGGATCTCTCTCTCTCTCTCTCTCACACACACACACACACACACACACACACACACGCACACACACACACACACACACACACACACACACACACACACACACACACACGCACGCATACACACACACACACACACACACACACACACACACACACACACACACACACACACACACACTGCTGGTTAACAAATACAACAAATGCAGCGACAGCGCTTTTATCCCCTTTCGAGAAACTTCGTGCTTTAGAAGTCCGGCGGATAGCCAAATGGTAGAGTGTTCGAATCCCGGCTAGGATTAAATATTTGTGCTGGCCTTTTTCTCGTTGACCCGTCTTTGATATCAAACGTGGTGGAAAAGGACGTCAAACTGCAAAACACCCACCCCCAATCCCCCCTTACCCATCCACCCGGCGCAGGGTTTTGGCACAGTCATAACTTGCAGGCAGTTTTCTGTGGGCAAAACACTTTGAACCTCAAAACACCGACCCCTGTATAAAAAAAAAGTCTCCAAGTCTCTGAGCAGTTCTTGTAAACGACGAACATAGTTCTGTCATTCGTGAGGTGAAGTCAGTTAAATCTTGTCACAATGAGGGGGAGGTTTGGGAGTGGAAAGTAAAAGCGGCAACAACAAAAAATCAAAAAAAAAAAAAATCCACGATTTCCGCAGAGTTCTTTGGGAAGCGGCTGAGAATCATAAAACTGAATCGATCACTCTTAAAATCCCATCTTTAAACGTCTTGTCTGAATGCGTGCGCTCTCACGTTTTCATCCTCTTAGATCGGCAAGTCGTTCCTGATTAGCGAGAAGAAAGGTGAAGTCTTAAAACATTTATTGGGCATTTTCCTTTCAAGTTCTCTTCTTTTCTCAAACTTCGATGCTTTCTACAAATACTTTTTTTTTTCTTTTTTGTAGACTGCCAGCTCAAACACTTAAACAGAGGCGATGAGCATTAACACAAAATGCGGAGGGATTTAATGTTTCTTCTCCAACAACAATTCTGTTGCCAAAACAGTTCACTTCGACTCAGTTCGAAATGCTAAAGGAAGAAAAACAAATTAAAAAAAAATGAAAAGACAGGTCTTCTGAGCGGAACCACAGATGTAACCAGACAGAGTGAATTACACTCAAACTCGTCTATCTAAATCTGTTCCTCTCCTTCCGGAGCGAGGTCAAGGAGGTCACCGTGCATTTGGATCTCTGTGGTAAGAGAGTTTTGGAGGAGGTCAGTGTGACATTTCGAGAAGTGGTTGCACTAAGTCTTGTTCGCAGGCCTCTCTTTTACTTCTGATGCTCGGGTCGTGAGTTCGATCCCGGCTGGGGCCAAATATTTGTGCTGGCTTTTTCATCGTTGCCCCGTCTTTGATATCACCCTATGTGGTGGAAAAGGACGTTAAACCCCCAAACACCCACCCACCCACCCTCTCTTTTACGGTCGGCCCTACCCTTTGATGCCTGATTACACGTCGTGCAGATCGACTTACAGAGCGCGTATGTAATAGTCGAGGTTAGGGCTTTTAGCCCCGGGTTAGAGTCTAACCTCGAACTTAACTAGCTCTAGGGTTAAAGTTTCTGGTGTTTTTTTGTTTTTGTTTTTGTTTTGTTTTTTAAATCAGGAAGCGGGCATATTCCAGCAAGGTGCCTGAGCCGTTATAGAAGGAATTTTTTCTTCCTTTTTTCGCTTCCTTTTTTATATTTAATTTTGCTTCTGGGTTTCTTTTGTCCTAGTTTGTGTTAGGCCCATAGCCGTGGGTTAAATTAACCTCGACTTTTACATACGGGCCCAGGTCTTCACAGGCAGATGAAAAGGCAACACCGAGATCGTTTTTCCTACTTGCGGCGCTCAGGTATTGGTCAATCCACGTGACGCCCTGGCCTTTTTTTTTTTTTTTTTGCACGTGCCAAGCCAAAGACAGGTCACGTGCACTCTTAAACAAAGTCACGAGACTTGTTCGCACGTGCAAGAAAGGTACGGGGGAGGCGAGGAACATGAAATCCTCCCACACTGACATTTCACCTTCAACTACACCAAGTTTCATGTTTCCCTTTTTTTTTATCATCAACGGAATATAAATGTATCTGGGTAATCCGCTGTCCAGAGAAATATGAGGGCAGACGGATATTGGCTTCCGGACCTTCAGCCAGGGCGTCCTTTTCCTGATGAGGCCCCTTCTTATTTGGAATCAGCTCCCTCTAGCGATTAAGACCAGTGCGAGCAGAGTTTCCCAGTTCTTTGTTGTTGTTGTTGTTGTTTTAACCTCAGTTACATGCAGGTCCGCTACAAACACAAAAAAGTGAATTTTTTTTTAAAAACTGGACTGAGCGTTCCTTCTTCATTGTTTTTTTCCCCTTTCTTTCTTTTTATTAATAATAATAATAATAATAATAGTGGAGATTTTTAACGCGCCTAACCCAGGGGCTGGCTCTAGGCGCTTTACAATATAACGGGGGGGTGGGGGGGGGGGCAGCAACAACCCGCGAAAATAAAGACTGATAAAATAAAAAAAACCCGCATTGTCTCCCTGCAGGCAACAGAGACCATGGCAGTAAGAGAGCATCACTACAGCATTTCTCCTTGAGTTTTTTCCATGGACATACGGAGCCGGGGTAGAGCGTTAAACTTCTAACGCTCGGGTCGTGAGTTCGTATCCCGGCTGGGGCCAAATGTTTGTGCTGGCTTTTTCATTCACGTGAGAATGCGTGCTGGGTTCAGTTCGGCGCTTTGAGCCGATTCATGAAATTGGGTAAAGCGCCTATACAATATTCATTATTATTAGCCGCGAAATAGTCTTTGTTGCTTGCGCGGCGTTAAGCCCTAACTAACTAACTAACTAACTAACTAACTAACTAACTAACTAACTAACTAACTAACTAACTAAGGTTCTGCTTACAGCCATGTTCCAAAGTACAACACTGTGATTTTTCATCCAAAGTTCTAGTTCTATTCTTGTTCCGTGCTGATGTTCTTGGGGCACGGCAGACATCAGTGTGGGGTCATTCTAAACCTGATCTGTTTGCCATTTGCCGTGTAATGTATATGTATGCAAAGTATGAAATGAATACTTTAGGTTCGTCATGACGTCATTATTCCTGTGTGTCGTTTTGAACTCTGTAAAAATCAATGGGTTTGGCGTTTCAGTCACCAGATGAACACTATTCATGTGGGGAAAAAAAAGAAAAGAAAAAAAGTGCAAACCGAGGTTCACACTAGACGGCTGAGCAATGTTTAAAAAAAAATTATCGGTTATGTTGAATAGATATCAACAGAAAGATTTTTTTTTTTTTTTTTTTTTTTTGCTGCCCCAACTCTTTGCAAACTCCAGTGGTGTTCCTCCCAGGTAATGGGTGGAACCCACGGAGGACTCGGAAACTGGGACAATTTTTATTATGTATGATGATGGAGATGAGGATGATAGTAAGATGATGCTATGGAGGTCCGTGTGGTTTGGGACTGCGGGACAGGGCCGCATTCCACGCTTCCTGTCATAAATAGCCCGGCATTGACCAGGCCCGGGAACTACGGCACCTGCGATGCCGGCCGTGTAATCATCCACATCATAAGACGTGTCATACAAAGGGAAGCACCCCCAAAGTCGCACCCGTGAAGTGGGTGAAGCTCGGCTGTGTGGCAACAGCCTCCCCGTTGGGCCCATAGCACACCCGCTCTGGGTAGGAGCCGACCTAGGTAGGAAAAATCCCGCTAGCCTCGGCTGGGATTCGAACCCGGGTCTCCCGGTCCATGATCCGAAGTGCTAACCACTACACTACGGGGGCCGGTAGAAAGATATTTTTATGTCTCCTGCAGTATGTACAGTAAACCGAAACTTGTATACAACACAGAGCCACTTTTATAAACTTTGATTTTTTTTTAAAAATAAAAAAGCCCTTACAGTGATATTTGCACAGCACCGATAGAACACATCGTTCTTCTTTATTATGAAGCTTAGTTTGCAGAGGCCTGGGCCCGTATGTAAAACTCGAGGTTAGTTTAACCCAAGGCTAGGCGCTTAACCCAGACTAGGACAAAAGAAACCCCCAAACAAAATTAAATTAAAAAAGGAAGCGAAGAAAGAAATACAAAAATCCTTCTATAACGACATAGGCACCCTGCTGGAATGGACCCCCTTCCTGATTAAAAAAACAAACAAACAAACAAACAAACAAACAAAAACCCAAAAACAAAAACAGAAAATTTAACCCTAGAGCTAGTTTAGTTCGAGATTAGGCTCTAACCCGGGGCTAAACTCCCTAACCCGGACTTTTACATGCGGGCCCTGAGCAGGTGTAAGGACACAAACTGACCGTGGGGTCAAGTTTGGTGTTTATTGCGTGTCCTTGAATGGTCAGTGCATGGTAATTTTTGTGTTTAGATTGAAACTTTTTTTTTAGGGGTGGACTATGATTCCTCAGGCTAATTGGGAAAATAATGTTATAGGCATTTTGTCTCGATGAAAATATTTATTGCACTGATGAGAAGACATGACAAACAAACCATCACTTCAACAGCTCTTTTTATGTACCATGCGCTTAATTAAAATTCGATCTAGATACACTGAACCTGAGACGTGGATGTAAATTTGCATGTTCTCACTTTATGTAACTGCTCTGGTGCTGGGGGATGGCCTCTCTCTCTCTGTGTGTGTGTGTGTGTGTGTGTGTGTGTGTGTGTGTGTGAGTGTGTGTGTGTGTGTGTTTGTGTGTGTGTGTGTGTGTGTGTGTGTGTGTGTTTATATCGGTATGTGTTTATATCGGTGTGTGTGTGTGTGTGTGTGTGTGTGTGTGTGTGTGTGTGGTGTGGTGTGTGTGTGTGTGTGGTGTGTGTGGTGTGTGTGTGTGTGTGTGTGTGTGTGTGTGTGTGTGTGTGTGTGTGTGTGTGTGTGTGTGTGTGTGTGTTTATATCGGTATGTGTAAACATGTGTGTGTGTGTGTGTGTGCGTGTGTGTGTGTGTGTGTGTGTGTGTGTGTGTGTGTGTGTGAGAGAGAGAGAGAGAGAGAGAGAGAGCGAGCGGCACTACAGATGTGAGATTTGGCTGTACATTGTACATGTACACTGTTCTGTTTGATGCCTGCAGATTATGAATCGTATTTTATGATACACCCGTATAATGATGCCTCGCTCCCGCGGGAAACAACCCCCCCCCCCCTCCTCCTTGTCAAATACATCAGTGTATAAGACAATAAACAACTCGAAATATAGGCATTTTGAGGCTCCGTGCATTTGTGTCCTCTGGCCAGCTGGTGCAGCATCTCATACGCTGGCACTAAGCCAACAGAGCACTCACTGGAGTTTCGGAATTTTAGAATTGCATTTATTATTGAATTGTGTGGGCTGAACATTTCCAAAGCGGAGCGGGAGGAAGCCGGAGTACCCGGAGAGAACCCCCGACGGTCGGCCCGAATGAACGGTGCCTCATACGAGAATGAAAAATTCTTCGCCCCGGGTGGGACTCGAACCTGACCTCTCGCATTGGTGGCTGAGTCTTAACCACACACACGCACACACGCACACACGCACGCACACACACACACACACACACACACACACACACACACACACACACACACAATTGTCTTGCGTGAAGTCATGTAGGCGAATTTGCCACCCGTGACACCAACTACCCACGTAGCACACCACCCGATCAGTTACCGGATCAAATTACCAGTCCCCGGATCGGTTGTTACCCCTCATCAGTCAACCGCCACCTGCCCTGAACTTGGAACGTAAACAGGTACTGAAACAAACATTGCCATATCAGAACAGAAGATTAAAAAAGAAAAGGGGGGGGGGGGATGTGTTTTGTTTTTTAAATTTGAAACTCGCACTGAGACAGTAGGCGTCAGCGCAGACTATAGTGTAGACGACGCTAGTTTAAAGAGTTAATACTGCCATGTGTTACGCTCACAAATCGTTCTGTGATCGTGCTGGTTTTTGTTGTTGTTGTTGTTGTTTTTGTTTACTACAGACCCATACGCTTAAGTCAAACACGCTTAAGTCGAACTTCGGATACGTCGAAGCAAAAAGTTTTTCCCGGCCAAACTTGCTCTTTGTATGACTAAATTTTCCACGGATAAGTCGAACGAGTACTCAAAAACGGATAAGTCAAAACTCGGTTATGTCAAACGAAATCTGCAATTTTAGCCTCGGATAAGTCGTACCAGTCGCTGGTACCGGAATTTCTTTTTGTCCTTCTGATGCATCAGCGCCAAAACACGGCTTGCACGGAGATTTTACATTTTCCGTGCAAGTACAGGTTGACGGTGTTATCTGTCCCGGGCCTTAGGGCTGGTTATCTTGGGTGGTAGAACACGAAATTGGCGAGAAACACGTGCAAGAACAGAGCTAGGCGTGAGATCTGACCCTGTGCCCCTGGTCTCTGAGGTTTTCTGTCGCCAGTGTTAAGAAGGTGATTTGCCGTCGGATTCGGAGGGTAAGCAGTGAGTTATTCCTGGTGTGTGAAATGTGAGTGTGTGTGTGTGTGTGTGTGTGTGAGAGAGAGAGAGAAAGAGAGAGAGTTTGCCGGTTGGTGCCGTTAGAGTTGGATCTTTCTGCTTTCATCTTTGACTACGTGTGTTTATATGACGCTGCACTAGAATTTATTGAGCAGATGCGATCATATGACTGCGAACGCACGCGCGCGCGCACACACACACACACACACACACACACGCGCGCGCGCGCACAGATGACGCTGCTGATCTTACAAGCAGAATAAGAGTCAGTGAAACTAGAAAAGAAGAAGAAAACATAAGCTTGAAACTTATCACCGTTTGGTGCCAGGCAGCTTTCGTGTCAGAACGAAACAGCCACCACAAAAACTTGGCTTTCTCCTTCCTCTGCATTGCATGTGTGACTATGGTAAGACCAAGCCAATACTCTGAACTGAAAGTGAACTCAAAGTGAACAAAATAGCTACGGAGATTCGATGACATGGCAGCTTACACGAGCGTATTGAATATAACAAATCCTAGCAGTAAGGCTCAGTATAGTTCGCACCCCTGGGCCGTACTGGGCAAACTATTCAAACGCATCCACACTCACAAGTTTAGTAGAGTTCGCCTGCTTAGATGGGTTAGGTTTAGATTTAGGGTGGGGGTTACCGTGTGGTAATGGTGCAATCTATGTTGTTTAGACGGTCGCAGTGCATTTACAGCAGGTGCAAATGACACAAGGGGGCGAACTATACCAACGCAGCAGCAGTAAGCTCGTGTTGACCAGGGAAAATAAATTTCAGTTTCCAAACCGAATGGAGGGGGGGGGGGGGGTGAAAAGGTGCAACTCGCTTAACTCGAAGCTAGAGTCGAAATTCGACCTTATCCGTCGTCACGGATAAGTCAAACTTCGGATACGTCGAACAAAAATCCATTTCCCCTGCGAATTCGACTTAAGCGTGTTCGACTGTACTTTTATTGTCCCTTTCGGGAAATTCGGGCTGCTTCCCCCGGGGGAAGCGCGTCGCCGCCGTGCAGCGCCACCCAATACCTATTTTTTTTTTTTTACAATTTTGCTGGGGGAGGAAAGCCGGATAACCCGGAGAGAAACCCCCGATGAGCAGCCCGGCAGCCAGGAAAAAACCGGTATCACATAATTATCACAAGCTCGGCCTGGGCTCGAACCCACGCTTCATCGCCATGACATTGGTGACGGCCGTTCAGTAGCGCAGCGGCTAAATCTGACGCGCTACCTATTAGACCACCGCTCACCTTTTGTTTGTTTGTTTGTTTGTTTTTGTTGTTTTTGTGGTGTCTATACCATCACACCACTTACTGACTTAGACACCTGGGACAGTGACAGCGTCTGTAATGCTGGCACTGAGCCAACAAGCGTACTCGATGACGCGGCGTCCACACTGAGCGCTCCAGTGGTGTAACAACAGTCGTAGGATTTAAATGTTCGACTGCTCGCGCAAAGTGTAACATTGTATCGCATTAAGAGCTGTACTAATCATCAAGATAGGGTATTTCGAGCGTACAGGCGCACTCAGTCACGAGCGAAACTGTCCTGAAACATAAGTTGGCTTTAGCAAAGATGGAGTTAATCCGTTTGAATCCCCGGTGTGTTTGAGATCCCGTATGTGTGAAAAAGGACGTTAAACCCCCAAACACCCACCCTGTGTTTGAGATCTCTCTGTAGTTCCCTCCGACGTATCACCTTTTTGAACACAGGCAACAGTAAACCCCAAAGATCAGGGGCACAGAGCCAGAACTCGCATCTACCTCTGTTCTTACACGTGTGTCTCGCCAGTTTTGTGTTCTACACGTATCGGGGAGCCGGGGTGGTCGAATGGTAGAGCGTTGGACTTCTAATGCTCGGGTCGTGAGTTCGATCC
Source organism: Batillaria attramentaria (assembly GCA_018292915.2). Classification (NCBI taxonomy): domain Eukaryota; kingdom Metazoa; phylum Mollusca; class Gastropoda; family Batillariidae; genus Batillaria; species Batillaria attramentaria. Next base: position 151,041 of record JACVVK020000153.1, read on the forward strand.
CGGCTGGGGCCAAATATTCATTATATTTGTGCTGGCTTTTTCATCGTTGCCCCGTCTTTGATATCACCCTATGTGGTGGAAAAGGACGTTAAACCCCAAACACCCACCCACCCACCCACCCTCTACACGTATCACCCAAGGCAACTAGCGTTTAGCACCCCCCTCTCCCCCCCCACCCCCCTCCACACCCTACCCCCAGACACATAACCGTATCAAACCTGTTACTCAACGGAAAAAAATCGAATCCCCACGCAAGCCGTAATTGGCGCCGACCCATCAGATGGAAAAAAAAACAAACAAAAAAACAAAAAACATTTCAGTGCCAAAGACTTTATCCGAAGCGAAAAGGGAACATTTTGTTTTGACATGACCGAAGTTTGAGTTATCCGTTTTGGGGGTATTAATTATTTTGTTCGACTTATCCGAGAAAAATTTAGTCACACAAAGAACAAGTTTTGGCCGGGAGATAATGTTTGCTTCGACTCATGCGTCTGTATTTGTGTGGGGCTTTTAGCGCCAAATTGAATTCATTTTGCAAATTCGTGCAGTTGTGAAGCCAGCGACTGGATTTGTCAAAAAACAAAAACAAAACAAAACAAGAAATAAATGTTAAAAATGGGCCACACTAAGGGCTTGTTTACGAGACCTGGGCCCGTATGTAAAACTCGAGGTTAATTTAACCCACTTCTACGGGCCTAACCCAGACTAGGACAAAAGAAACTCCAAAACAAAATTATATAAAAAAGGAAGCGAAGAAATAAAGACAAAAATCCTTCTATAACGGCATAGGCACCTTGCGGGAATGGACCCGCTTCATGATTTAAAAATAAGATTAAAAAAAAAACAAGAGAAAATTTAACCCTAGAGCTAGTTTAGTTCGAGGTTAGACTCTAACCCGGGGCTAAACTCCCTAACCCGGACTTTTACATGCGGGCCCAGAAACATCTTTCTCATCTGTAGGGTGGGTGTTTGGGGGTTTAACTTCCTTTTCCACCACATAGGGTGATATCAAAGACGGGGCAACGATTAAAAAGCCAGCACAAATATTTGGCCCCAGCCGGGATCGAACTCACGACCCGAGCGTTAGTAGTCCAGCGCTCTACCATTCGACCACCCCAGCTCCCCTTCTCATCTGTAATGCTGTTTGGCCAATGAACATTATAAGTCCATGACCTCCCAAAGCTCATCGTGTTACATGCATTGCAAGCAACTGACAGGACAGTAACCCCCATGTCGTTCTTCGACGGCCGGGAAATGGTTTTGCATAATCCCACATGCACCTCAACAGAGACCGAAGCATTCGTAACCACAAGGAGCTGTCCAGGATGATGTGAATAACTTCTTCTTCTTCTTCTTCTGCGTTCCCTGTTCTGGACTCTGCCTCAGATGATTAGGTTTGTGGTCTTTATATAAGCAGTGGTCTTCAAGAGGTCTGTTTTGCTGCCCCAGAGTTTCTCTGCCAGTGTGGCTCCGTTCGGCCAGTGTTGTGTCCTTGCTTCTTTGAAAAGGGGGCAGGACTGCAGAATGTGTTCCGGGGTTTGAGGGGCTGTTCCGCACGGACAGTCTGGTGAGTGTGACAGCCCAAGGCAGCACAGGTGGGCACGCAGTCTGCAGTGTCCAGTTCGTAGTCTGAAGATGGTGGTCTGTTCATAACGCTGGAGCTGTGGGATGTGAATAACAAATGATTTTCTGTCGTAACTAATCCCTCGCTGGTGGATGTTCAGATAACAGCTAGTTTGTGAAGCAAGGTATTCCTACGGATAGTCTCCGGCTATTCCGGTCATTTGTCATCGTCTGCATGGTGGCTTGGCCGTGTAACCGCGGCACGTTTGTTTTTTGTTTTCCTCACACGGTCACGAGGGTGTGTGTGTGTGTGTGTGTGTGTGTGTGTGTGTGTGTGTGTGTGTGTGTGTGTGTGTGTTTACCTGTTGCTGTTGTTGTTATTGTGTGTGCGTTTAATTTTTTACCTGTTTAAGTCACGTTGTTCACTGCCAACATTTCACACACACACACACACACACACACACACACACACACACACAAATAAACCCCAAGCGCCCCGAAGCGCTGAAAACTCTGCAGCTGTGACTGAGTGGACTGTGCTTGCACGATCGACTCTGTAAAGTTTTTTTCACACTTCGGAAAGCTGTTTGTTGGGAGCTTAGTTCTTTAACTGGGCACAGAGCGCGAAACACACATGTGCACATCACAGTCGTTGCGCTCGGTGTGTCTACTAACTACAAAACTGAACACAGCTGTGCTCGGTGACAAACCGATTGAAGCTGCACTGTCCGCCAAGAGTCTGCCGTGACATTATTTGGCTTTTGGCTTTTGGTGAGTAAGCGAGACACATCGTTGCAGTGACTGTGTCTAGCGGATGCTGAGTGCTGCACGATCTTTCTCGCTCAGTGTCAAAACGCAAACTGTGAAATCAGGCTGCCCTTGGCTTCTACTGGGGTTTCAGGGAAGCTGAAAACTCTGCGACTGTGACAGAGTTGACTGTGCTTGCATGGTCGATTCTGTAATTTTTGTTTTTCACACTTCGGAAAGCTTTTTCTTGGGAGCTTAGATCTTTTTAAGAGCAGGGTTTAAGTTGGCCTGACAGAGCGTGAAAAACGTGTGATACTTAAGCGAGGTACGAAATGTTCTGTCAGCAGCTGACCAAGGCTCTCCTTGCGTGCTGTTCAGCTCCACCACCTTCCAGCCTTTTGCGTGCTGCAAACTGATGATCAGCGCCAATGAATCAGAATTAAAAGCACGAGAGAAACGGCATCTACGTGTGTTAATTATTGGCCATGTTAAAGAAATTAAATTAAATACGCCAGAGGTGTGGTTGGAGAATGTCAGCCGGCCAGCTGAAACAGCGAAAACCCATACATGTGGCTCGGGTGCGGGAACCAAGCCAGTGATAGCTCTTGGCTAAAGGTACGACCTCGACCTCTTAGCCACGTGACTGGGCTTAGGGTGTGTCAGGTGTGATGTAGGCAATCTGTCCACACCTCGCGCAGTGTTAAGTCCATCTCCGGTGATCACGTGCAAAGCATGCGCGGCGCGATTCAATTCTGTTGGCAGGAGGCGCGTAGAATTATAGATGCGGTCTGCAGCGAATTGCAGAACGTGCCAGTTTAAAGACACATCTTGAGGCATGATATTTATGCTCACACGTCCTGAGGTATGATATTTATGCTCACACATGTTGAGGTATGGTATTTATGCTCACACATCTTGAGGCATGATGTTTATGCTCACACATCTTGAGGCATGATGTTTATGCTCACACATCTTGAGGCATGATATTTATGCTCAGACATCTTGAGGCATGATATTTATGCTCACACGTCCTGAGGTATGATATTTATGCTCACACATGTTGAGGTATGGTATTTATGCTCACACATCTTGAGGCATGATGTTTATGCTCACACATCTTGAGGTATGATGTTTATGCTCACACATCTTGAGGTATGATATTTATGCTCACACATCTTGAGTTATGCTCACACATCTTGAGGCATGATATTTATGCTCACACATCTTGAGGCATGATATTTATGCTCACACATCTTGAGGCATGATGTTTATGCTCACACATCTTGAGGTATGATGTTTATGCTCACACATCTTGAGGTATGATATTTATGCTCACACATCTTGAGTTATGCTCACACATCTTGAGGCATGATATTTATGCTCACACATCTTGAGGCATGATGTTTATGCTCACACATCTTGAGGTATGATATTTATGCTCACACATCTTGAGTTATGCTCACACATCTTGAGGCATGATGTTTATGCTCACACATCTTGAGTTATGCTCACACATCTTGAGGCATGATATTTATGCTCACACATCTTGAGGCATGATATTTATGCTCACACATCTTGAGGCATGATATTTATGCTCACACATCTTGAGGCATGATGTTTATGCTCACACATCTTGAGGCATGATGTTTATGCTCACACATCTTGAGGCATGATATTTATGCTCAGACATCTTGAGGCATGATATTTATGCTCACACATCTTGAGGCATGATGTTTATGCTCACACATCTTGAGGCATGATGTTTATGCTCACACATCTTGAGGTATGATATTTATGCTCACAGATCTTGAGGCATGATGTTTATGCTCACACATCTTGAGGTATGATATTTATGCTCACACATCTTGAAGCATGATGTTTATGCTCACACATCCTGAGGTATGATATTTATGCTCACACATCTTGAGGTATGATGTTTATGCTCACACATCTTGAGGCATGATATTTATGCTCACACATGTTGAGGCATGATGTTTATGCTCACACATCTTGAGGTATGATGTTTATGCTCACACATCTTGAGGCATGATATTTATGCTCACACATGTTGAGGCATGATGTTTGTGCTCACACATCTTGAGGCATGATATTTATGCTCACACATCTTGAGGCATGATGTTTGTGCTCACACATCTCGAGGCTATTTTGTTGGTGTCTGGATGGGGAGCCGGGATAGCCGAATGGTAGAGCGTTGGACTTTCAATGCTCGGGTCGTGAGTTCGAATCCCGGCTGGGGCCAAATATTATGCTGGCCTTTTTTCTGGTTGCCCCGTCTTCGATATCACCCTTACGTGGTGAAAAAGGACGTTAAACTCCCACCCCCCCCCCCCCCCCTTTACCACCTAGGGTGATGTCATACGGTAGTGTTTCTGGTCCGAACAAACATTAAACATGGTGGGTTTTTTTTTCAGTGTTTGTCGTGTGACACGCAGGCTGAAACATGCCTTTGCCCTAATTTTGCCTCGGTTGGGATTCGAACCCGGGTCTCCCGTTCCATGGTTAAAAGTGCTGACCACTACACTCTGGGGGGGGGGGGGGGAGAGGGGGGGGGGCGGTGCAGAGGTGTGTTTCAAATGCCATGTAATCTTGGAACTCGTGTCTTTAGAGTGTCAGTGACGAAGGACAGGTTCTAGCACCTCTTCTCGCGTCTCCCGTCTCCCCTGTCCAGTTCGCTCGCTCGAGGTGCCAGCCACTCGATGGGAAGAGCTGCTGTCCTCTTCGCGAGTCTGCGGCAGGTCAGGGTCTTACAGCGCCGGCACTGACTGTCAGTCAAGCATCGCGCGCTGGAGAGGGCAACGCACTCCATGCGACACTTCAGGTAAGTGAAAAACGCAACCACAGCGTTTTGTCGTGCACTGTTTTTGTTGCTGTTGTTGTGTGTTTGTTTTTTGTTTGCTTTTGTTTTGTTTAGTTTATTTTTTGTTTTGTTTTTCTGTTGTAGTTGTTGTTTTTGGGGTGGTTTGTTGTTTTTTGTTATTTATTTTTCTTGTTTCTTTGTTTGTTTTGGGTTTCTTGTTTTGTTGTTGTTGTTTGTTTTGGGGTTTTTTTGTTTTTTTTTGGGGGGGGGGATGTTTTTTTTGTTTTTTGTTATTTATTGCTTTTTGACTTGTATCCGGTCCCCCTTGAAGTTTACCCCCCCCCCCCTCCGCCCCCTACCCCATCGATGCGAAGCAATGGGAAAATTGAAATAGTTACCAAGTGTAATTTTTCCCGCCTGTTCTTTGTGTGTCTCTCCCTAGGCCATAATTATTCTTTGTGCATTTCCTAAGAGCGGATCGTCTTACTGTACAACGGTCTGTTGGCATTAATTCAGCATATGATTTAGTCTCTACGTAATTGTCATATCAGTATGGTCAAGTTTTTACGCAGTTCTTGATCTCTGTCACTTTCAGTTTCGTCACTTCATTTACACCTAGACTGATGTCAATGTAACGATAGCCCGCAATGAAACTGATAATATATATATGGAGCGCTCTCAGCTTTACTTACTATATATATAGAGAGAGACTTACTATATACTTACTATATATACCTCCCGGTGGGAGGGGAATGGGGGCCCTATGAATGGTGAGATACCCTTAGATCTGTTAGACGTTTCAGCGGTAGGATGGTAGATTCCCCCCTCCTTCCACTGTGGCTTGTAGCCAATATAGGGCAAGGCGGACTTGTCCAATGGCATACAAAGCACACATCTCCTAGATCTAGGGAGCGCTCTCAGCTTTACTTACTTCCCCTACTTTCAAACGACCTGATTGAGCGCATGTTTTCGGCTTTAGCGACGCCTTTGTTCCCACTCTCTCTCTCTCTCTCTCTCTCTCTATATATATATATATATATAAACTTGATTACATATGTAGGGTGAAAACTTGATTTATGAGGGTGTTAGTGTGAAGTCATTCAAGCGATCCTGTTTTGGGCGTTGATGACTGGTGTTAATCACTCTGTTGTAACACCTAGGAATGTTGCATAAACAGGTCCACATTTGGAGACGTGCTGCAGAACAGACTGTATTTTAAGAAAAGTTACAGTTTAGAATGAATCACTACAAATCATGGAATTTATGTCCTTTGAGTTCGTTGCATTTTTTGTGTGTGTGTTTTGTCTGGAAAAAAACTATTTTTAGCAACAACAACAAAAAGTCAAAGGTCGCCACGCTTGCCTGAAGCAGAAGTATTACAAACTTTAAGTATCATATGAAAGTTCAATCGTTTCTGAGTTGATTGACATTCAACATGACCGGATTGGTAATATAAATAATACAACGCCTAAAGGTGACTTGAAGAAACATATCCAAAATACAACAATTAAAAAAAGTACCGTGGAAGGCAAGAACTGTTGAGAGTTAATAATTAGACATATGATCGTAATTTCTGTCGTAACCAAGCACATGTCTTTGCATGTTTAGATAACCGTTGCTTTCTGAACTCTGTGCGTGCGTGCGTGCGTGCGTGTGTGTGTGTGTGTGTGTGTGTGTGTGTGTGTGTGTGTGTGTGTGTGTGAAATAAAATAAAAGCAAGTAAAATAAAAAAAAGAAACGCAATTCTAAATTTCGAAACTTAAACAGCTTTGCTGAGCTTTCGCAGCAAGCAAGTCATGTGGTCATGTGTTCAAATCCAGTGTGTCAGCGAATGCGTATGCTTTACGTGAGCGTGCGTGTTGGGGGTCGGTTGGCGGCGCATTTAGCCATGAAAAGCGACCACACAAAGCACAGCTGGTAAGTTATTACTACTAGACCCTCGTGCGGCGCCTTTAAATACCTCGCATCGTGAGCGTCTTCTCGATACTGGCTATGCTCTGTACACTTTGGGGACGCGTGTGTGAGGTCGGGGAGGAACTGGAGAATGAGAGAAAGCTGGGTGGAGATTCATCACAGTTAATTAGGGGGGAGAAATCCTATTCCACTTACAGCACCAAAAAAATAAAATAAAATTAAAAAAAAAAAAAAAAATCCGTGACTCCAGCGCATTCTGGCGTGGACACTTGCCTGTTTGACCCTTTTTTGCGGAGGAGGGGCGGGGGGGGGGGGAGGGGCGAAGAGAAAGGGAGACAGTGGGGGTTCTCAGTTTTCCCTGTTTGTGACCTGAAAAGTTCCATTTTCAGTATGATCTTTCCGTGCACTCATTTGTAGACACAGGAGGCGGCTTGGGGGGGGGGGGGGGGGAAGGGGGATGGGGAGGTGGGGGGGGGGGGGGGGGAGAGGAAGGTGAGGTGTAGGGGGAGAGGGGGTGGTACTAATTTTCCCCGTCTGTGACCTTCCAGTTCAATTTCAGTATGACCATTTCGTCTGTTCTTTTATAGTCAGCTCCTTTTACTAATGCACCGATCATATTCAGCTCTCTGGACTCGGTCCATAATTGGATTGTCGCCTGTGAAGCATTGGAGCCTCACGCTTCTGCAGGAAGTAGGTTTTTTTTTTTTTTCGGAAGAAACACGTTTTCAGGGGAAAAAAACTGCAGAAAAACAGCACCAAAAAATCTTGCTATTTTGTCATCTCTCGACAGTTGTTTTTTGTTTTTTTTTTAACAGAAAGGGTTTTTTTTTTTTCCAGAAAAGTCGTGGGTTTATTTGGCAAGGAAAAACTATGCTATTTTGTCATTTTCGTCTTTGTCGACTTTTCTGCAGAAAACCATTTTCCCCTGCAGAAAAGTGATATTTTTCTGCAGGAAAAAGTGTTTTGTCGATTTTTTCCTATAGAAAAACTGCTATTTTACTGCTACGTATATTCCGTGCTCCGCGTAGACCTTGAAGTCACGTGATAACCCCCCCCCCCCCCCCCCCCCCCCCGTGCGCGATGGCCGTTGAGAAGTCATGGACACTGCCCTTTTCAGCACTGATATTAGCTAGCAATTCTCGAACGGGCATAGAAATTCCGCCTGCAGTTGTTCCAGTGGTAAATACGCCGTCTGGCATGACTATTTGTCAGTCTCAGGCAACGGAGATTGAGAAGACTGTGACCGACTGCCCCATGTGGTAGAACACGCGATCCTTTCATCCAATGGGAAGACCTGAGAGCGACCCGAGCATTGTGTGGGAATGGATTTCAGCGCTTAAAGATCTAAGCTCCCAACAAAAAGCTTTCCGAAGTGCGAAAAAAATTTACAGAGTCGACCGTGCAAGCACAGTCAACTCTGCCACAGTCGGAGAGTTCACACAGTGTCCAGAAACAGCGACAAAACCGTGCCGTTACGTCATACTTTATTTTCGTGGCGTGGCCTCCTCGTGAAAATTGGCGGGTGGAAAATACCAGCGTGACGCCGTCAAAAGCAAGGCTCGTGGGGACTTCCTGGACTACGAAAAGGCGTTTGATAAACTTAACAGAGCGTTCCTTTGGCAAAAACTTATTAAGTGCGGGTTTAACGGCAAAATCTTAACGGTTATACGAAATATTTGAGTCAGGAGAAAAAAACACCCCCAAAAAAAAACAAACAAAAAACAGACTTTGACTTTTGACCTGGCAATTCCAGGCAAAACGATGTGGGGCCTCAGTCTGAATGTTGAAAGGGCTGTCGTCTGAACGCTGGCCGGGGAGCCGGGGTGGCCAAATGGTAGAGCGTTGGACTTCTAATGCTCGGGTCGTGAGTTCGTATCCCGGCTGGGACCAAATATGTGTGCTTGGCTTTTTCATCGTTACCCCGTCTTTGATATCACCCGTATGTGGTGGAAAAGGACGTTAAACCCCCAAACACACACACCCCTCTCTCTCTCTCTCTCTCTCAAACGGCATGTTTGCAATTTTTTCTGTTTTAATTTTTTTCTGTCAAAACCTTTACCGTTGAGAAATAAAGTTTCATCATCATCATCATTCTCTCTCTCTCTCTCTCTCTCAAACGGCCCGGGAACTACGGCACCTACGGTGTCGGCCGTGTAATCATCCACATAAGACGTGTCATACCAAGGGAAGCATCCCCACCAGTCGCACCCGTGAAGTGGGTGACTCTCGGCTGTATGGCAACAGCCTCCCCATTTGGCCCATGGGTATTGACCCGCTCTGGGTAGGAGCCAACCTAGATAGGAAAAGTCCCGCTTGCCTCGGCAGGGATTCGAACCCGGGTCTCCCGGTTCATGGTCCGAAGTGCTAACCACTACACTACGGGGGTCGGTCATTATTATTAGTCTTGTCCCTCCGCGACCCCTGTTCTGGGTGGGTGGGGTGGGTGTTTGACGTCCTTTTCCACCACATACGGGTGATATCAAAGACGGGGCAACGATGAAAAAGCCAGCACAAATATTTGGCCCCAGCCGGAATACGAACTCACGACCCGAGCATTAGAAGTCCAACGCTCTGCCATTCGGCCACCCCGGCTCCCCGCGAGCCCTGCTCTGAATAATTGCTACAATGTACAGATTAATTTTGTCTGCTGCGTCGATCAGAGCAGAGAATCACGAGGAAAGAAAGTACAAATTAGCGCTGTTTGCAGGAACCGGATTTAGACGAGAATACTGAAGAGACCGTTGTCTAAAAGGTAGCGGAGAGCTTTGAAATCTGTTGTGTATTCAGAAATCTGTGAATAGAATAATGCAAATGATGTGGTTATATGCTTGACAGGGTCTGCTTTTCTTGAGACTGCCCACATGTGTGTTGCAGATGCTGCAGAAAAGGATACTGGTAAAGGGTAAGTTTTGCTTATTTGGCGGTTCACCTGAGTGATACATGTATACGAGAAAAGTTAGTGGCGGGCCGCCAAATGAGCAAAACTGAGATCCCTTATTACGACTGAGAGATGCGCGTGTTTGAATTGGTAATGTCGAAGCTTTTATTTATGACTCTATGTTGGGATTTCAAATACTTGATGGACTCTCAATGCTCGGGTCGTGAGTTCGACTCCCGGCTGGGGCCAAATATTTGTGCTGGTCTTTTTCTTGTTGCCCCTTCTTTGATATCACCCTTACTTGGTGGAAAAGGGCGTTAAAGATCTCAGCTCCCAACAAAAAGCTTTCCGAAGTGCGAAAAAAAACAAAAAAACAAACAATGACAGAGTCGACCGTGCCCAGTAAAAGCCAAGGGTAGCCTGATTTCACAGCTCAGTTTGCGTTTTGACACTGAGCGAGAAATATCGTACAGCACTCAACATCCGATAGACACTGTAGCGATGTCTCGCTCACTGACCAGAAGCCAAATAGCCTTTTACTGTTGAGCACTTTCTAATTTCATGTACGGATCTCACTGAGATCCGTGCCAAACATTACTGTGCAGATTCACTGAAGGTGCTGTTCAGGGATGTCGCTCCCGACAGCATCTTCAGTTTCCTGAAAGAGGTCAACCTGTTCTATAAATTATAGACCTCAAATATTCAGTCTTTCACTGACCACCTATTTTAAATTTTTAAGTCCTCAAAGAAGTCTCATTTAGACCCGATAGATTTTTAATATTTATTTACATCTTGTTTTAACGCGGGACTTTTATGTTTTATAGGACCTGGCAGGAAGGGACTTCCATGAGCCGCGAATTAGCCTTTGTTGCTTGCGCGGCGTTAAGCCCTAAATAACTAAACAAACTAAACGGCAAACTCGTGCTCTGGTTTCATAAGGGTCCCCGAAGCGCTGAAAACTCTTTAACTGTGACAGAGTTTACTGTGCTTGCACGGTCGACTCTGTAAAAAAAAAAAAATTCACACTTCGGAAAGCTTTTTATTGGGTGGGAGCTTAGATCTTTAAGGAGCAGGCGCAGGGAAGGATACCTCCCCCCCAAAAAAACAAAAACAAAAAAAAAAAACTAGCGCAGAGATGTAAGATTTTTGTCTTGTGTTTTTTTTTAAAAATAATTCTTTGAAAAGGTAATAAATTGCTTGAGTGTTTGGGACCAGGTGCAGAGGATGTCCCTAAATGCTAGTCTAGACTGAAATTTGCCAGTTGTCTAGAAATCTGATCTCAGTCCTTTCCGTTGGAAATGGGGTCTAGAGTACTTTTTTTTTTTGGGGGGGGGGGGATTTTCTGTCCATCTGCTAGGAGGAGTGGGGAACTGTAAAAAGACCTGCACACACTTTGTAGAGATCCGAACCCAAGGCCTTTCAAGTATCACTTTATTCACATACACAATTAAAGCTTGGAAATAGCATTCACCTATCTTGCCTAGATCTACTTACCTAGCCTAGGTAAGGCCATTGTTTCTGACTCTGTGTGTGTGTGTGTGTGTGTGTGTGTGTGTGTGTGTGTGTGTGTGTGTGTGTGTGTGTTAGAGAGAGAGAGATGATGATGATGATGACGATGATGAAACGTTTATTAGGATAATTCTAGTAGGCATCTTTGTCTGTCTTACAAGAAGTCCTCACTACATTCTACAATAATAATCAAACAAAAACAAAACATAATATGCAAAGATAAACTAACAATCTAGGCTACCGAAAAAGTGAGACCCCCACCCCCACCCCCAAAAAAACAAACAAACAAACAAACAAAACCAAGAACAACATACAAAGAAAACACACACACACACACACACACACACACACACACACACACACACACACACACACACAAGCAAGATAACAGGTCACAGAAAACCACGGTGATCAAGCATGATCAGAGAGAGAGAGAGAGAGAGAGGAGATGATGATGATGATGATGAAACTTTATTTCTCAACGGTAAAGGTTGTGACAGAAAAAATTAAGACAGAAAAAAAATTGCAAACTTGCCGTTTGAGAGAGAGAGAGAGAGAAATGATGATGATGATGATGATGATGACGATTATGATGAAACTTTATTTCTCAACAGTAAAGGTTTTGACAGAAAAAAATTAAAACAGAAAAAAAATGTAAACTTACCGTTTGAGAGAGAGAGAGAGAGAGAGAGAGCTTAAAGGCCCATCTCCCGACATTTCTATGCTCACACATCGTTCTGAGCTCTGTTTGCTAACGTCTAACATCGTACCCCTTAATGAGGCACCTGCACAGTGACAGCGTCTCACAGAATGACACTGAGCCAACAGAAAGCCTTATGCGACGCGTATATATAGGGTCAGCTAGTGTTGCGGGCAGCCGTTCGGTAAAAGAACTTGATTTGAATTTTCGCTGGCACAGCCTTGCGGCGGCACTGTTTCGCTGTTTGAACTCTACTAATCATTGAGATATTTCGTGATTATTTCCGGGGAGCCGGGGTGGTCGAATGGTAGAGCGTTGGACTAATAATGCTCGGGTCGTGAGTTCGATCCCGGCGGGGGCCAAATATTTGTGCTGGCTTTTTCATCGTTGCCCCGTCTTTGATATCACCCTATGTGGTGGGAAAGGACGTTAAACCCCCCAAACACCCACCCTCGTGATTATTTCCTGCATGAGTTGTCCTTCGTGCATACACAGACCCGCAGCAAGCATGCATTTTTCGTGGGAGCTTTGTGTTCTGCCACGAAAAATGCGTGCTGCTTGCGGCAAGGGAGACAACTCATGCAGGCAATACTCTAAACAGGCTGAAAATATATGTGCTGGTAAATGCGACAGTTTTCGTCGCTTCTGTGCACACTGTGAAATAACACTGGGATCTCAAAGGTGTTCGCAACTGTCCACTTTCCTTGCCGCCGAGTATTTTTGTTTTTTCCTTCTTAGGTATCACTTAGCTCGGCTCGGTCTCGGTTAGCCCGATTTGGCCGTCGTCGCAGGGGCTTAGAGAAGCGACAGTCCCGGAACAGGGTTACGTGGGCGATACACCTACCGGGCCATTTGCATGATAAGTAGATTGTGTTACGGTGGCAAACCACAGCTGAATGGAATATATGTATGAGGAATCTGTATAGCGCATGCAGCACATTTCTCTCTCTCTCTCTCTCTCTTGTAAATGCAGAATCCGTAACTATCACTGGAATAATTGGCAAAATTACTTGCATTTTACATGTTTTAGCTTTGTCAGTTGAAAATGGATGGGTCACGGTCGGTTAAAGGTCTGCAATTTCAACAAAAAAAAAACCCCTGCAAACATTTTGTTTTTTAAAGTGGAATTTAGGATAAATTATACTTAAATGTGCGACGATTCACACGAGGGTTCAACCTCGCCGGTGTTGGATGCTTGCACGTGCAGCTTTTCTTGTATTCACCTGTGCGGTCAGTTTGTGAGTGTACTCAAGATGCGTCTCAGTCGCAGCTCACCTTGTATTCAGTCGGGCCAGCAGTAACGCAGCGTGCGCCGTGTAAACTTTATCTCCGTTTTGTTTGTTTGTTTGTTTTTTTAATCCTCGCAACCCACCTGCGTCCCCAACTCCACCTTAATTAAGGCTGGCTGCCTGAGTCTGGTAATTGAGACTGTTGTCCTGTATCTCGCTTATTTTGTTGTCGCTGTTTTACTTTTGGTTTATTTGTTGTGTGTGGGTGGAAAACTTTTTTATATTTTACTTGAGTCATTATTAAATTACCTGTTAAGGTTTGAACGCCCCATTGGAGTTGAGGTCTTACAGGTGTGTGTGTGTGTGTGTGTGTGTGTGTGTGTGTGTGTGTGTGTGTGTGTGAGTGTGTGTAGTGCTGCCTTTTGAGTCAGAAGATTTAAACTGCGATTGTGCACAATTCTGGCAGCTCTGTCACAGCTGCAGAGTTTTCAGCGCTCTGGAGACCCCTTATAAATCCGGAAGCTTTTGGTCAGTGAGTGATGGCCATGTCACACGAGAGGGCAAAAACACTTGAAAACATTGTTTTCAGATGTTTCGCTGCGAAACAACGTGTTTTGTCGTGTGACATACTTCACAACAATGTTTTCAAAACATGTTTTGATCGTGTTTTCAGTTTTAGAGCCTGCCCTAAAATCCGAAAACATGTTTTGTGTTTCAACCAATGAAACTTTAAGTGTGGTGTCATTACTTTGCTCACATCTCAAAACTTACAGAACGGCCCACCGCGTATACACACAACACTGATCAGGGACCGTGACTTGGCTCCAGACTGTACTAAGAGCCGCAAAACAGGTACGCGTCTCTTGGTCGAACCTAGAACCTAGAACCTATGTCGGTATAGATTTTTCCCGGAGCCAACCCAAGCTGTGCCTTCACGTTCGATCGAAGGGAGGTAATAGCATACAGTTATTTTCTTTCCCGATTACTCCGCCTGCCATGGCGCTGAGTACTGTAAGGTTACAGACCAGTAATAGCTTCCGGGTCATGTAGTGAGAACTACGCTGTAGAAAATCTTTGCCCCTTTTCAAATTTGCGTGCAGAGTAAAAAAAACAAAACCAAAAAAAAAAAGGCAATCTGGTGCTTTTTGTTGGGTTTGTAAACAAGTTTCATGCCAGGTAATAGTAAAATTAGGGGAAAATGAGCCTGGCTTGTGGACTATTTGTATTCATGCACGGCTGGCACAGGAGCCAGCAGACGACCGAGGAATGAGAGGGTATGTGGTCGCTGCCAACACTGACAAAAAACAGGAATATTGGATTTTGTTGAAATTTACTCTACACATGTGTCTATGGCTGCCTGATTTTTGTGCTTTTTGTGAATTTTAAAGCATTTCTAGGGTGTCATCTGCAACGTTATGTGTAAGCTGAACGTCTAGCGTTTTCCTCCAAATTTGCATCTGTGGTACGTAGCCTGTAGACGACTACAGCCGTTAAAAGATCTGACGGGCTTGCACGTGAAGTCTGGACGATGAGACTGTGTATTTTATGTCAGCTTGCGGCGCTGTGAACTAGTATGAAGTCATACTTTTTCTGCAGGAAAACTGACTTTTTTCGCGGAAACTTGTGGGGTTTTTTTCGCGAAAAAGTCAGGGTTTTTTTTTTTTTCGCGAAAAACTTTTTTTTTTTTCGCGAAAAAGTCCATTTTTCTGAAGAAAAACTTTTTTTCGCGAAAAAAATCACTATCAAATGTTTTCGCGAAAAAAGGAAATTGCCGCTTTTTCGCGAAAAAGTGCTGTTTTTTTCGCGACAAAATCGACTTTTTCGCGAAAAACTGCTTTGTTGCCCACCCCCCCCCCCCCCCCAAAAAAAAAAAAAAAAAAACCCTGCATTTCTGTCTGCTTTCGCCAATCATACATTACGACGTCTTTTTGCTGAAAGCTGGACTGGGAAAGAGGAGGCTGAACTGAAACAGGACATCAGTCCAATCACTTCCAATATTTATCTGTGAATCTCTGTGCACGGATTTCCTCATATCAGCATCATGTGGAGCCGTCTTCCTTTCAAACGCCGTCCATTTTCGGCCCATGTTTCTGTTTGTTTCGCAGAGCATTTCATCCATTTGCTTTCTCTTTGTCCGCCATTTTGGCAAGGACGTCTAAGGCACGGCGCAAGAAGTGTGTTATGTAGTGAGCAAAACCAGACCACAGTATATGTGCGGCGGAGATACTATAACAGGTGACGTCAACCGATTTGTGAGCTTGGACTACTCCACCCAAAACAGTTTCGTATCTCAAACGTTGGAGAGTTTCTGAGATAGCAAAACAACAACAGCGACAGCAACAACAACATTTTAAGGGCTCTGTACTCTTCAACAAAAGACCTCTGTGCCACTAGGAGCACACCAGAGCCTCAGTTTTAGCAGACAGTGGAATCAGCTTTGTACAAAACAGAGGAAATCCGCTGCTGCCGAGCGGGCTGAAGTCTGCCTTCTAAAGGCCGTTCTTAACCGGGCGAACCACCAGTCCGGCGAACTAAGTATTGTATACGAACAGGGCCAGCGCGCACACGTACGTAGTTCCAGAGGTTCGGACGAACCAGTTCTCTGTCTTAACCGACCGTTAATGATGTGCATACGTCATCGCCCGAACAAGCGCGGACTCGGAAGTTGAGACAATCGTAAGCAACCAAAATGGCCGCCTTCGTAGATCGAGACGACCAGGCATTTGCGGTAGTTATCGTTTTGAGCGCACTCTTGGAAGCCGAGGAAGAGGAGAAAAGAGGAAAAGGGCGCAAGAGAGGGAAATGTGAAGTGAGTCGATAGCCGCCATGCCGTCCGCCATTTTCCTCAACTTTGTACATGCGCACAACAGCTCTCCCCGAGCAGCCAATCAGAGCGCAGGATCGGCCAAAGGATCGCGAGGGTTCCCACGACACGCTATGCAGACCTCGAACCTAGTTCGGCGAACCTTTCGAACCAGGGTTTGCGCACAAGTATTTGGTCGGTTAAGAAACAACGTGCGCGAACCTAGTTCGCCGTACTCTTCGAACCTAGTTCGCGAACCAAAAGTCCGCCCGGTTAAGAACGGCCTTAAGAGTGACGCT
>JACVVK020000153.1:170000-177500 GCA_018292915.2 Batillaria attramentaria
CTCTTGAAAAGTTCTTTGCCACTGCCACGCAAAACAGCCCCTAAGAAACCAACACCTATGCACGTGATGCACGGAGGAAGTTCTTTGTCGTGACATTCAGGTGTTTTTAGGTCAATCGTTGGTAGCAGCCGAAGTGACGAAAGCGTAAATTGTTTTGACAGAAATCCATTCTGGGCTGAAAGGGAGAGATGTGCAAATGGAGGACGGCTGTAAATTATTCCTGAATAATATCCTTTCACTGTGGCAGGGCAATTGGAGAGAGAGAGAGAGAGAGAGAGAGAGAGAGAGAGAGAGAGAGACGGACTCACTGACTGAAACGTTTATTTCAGGATAAAGACTTGTAGGCATGGTCTGCCTGTCTTACACGCTGTCCTGCTAATCTAGAAACACTAAAAAATAAAGGAGAGAGAGAGAGAGAGAGAGCCCTTTCTCTTGAATTACCCTTCTGCGGTTAAAAAAAAATCACTCAGCGATAATTTACAGTGCCCCCCCCCCCTCTCTCTCTCTCTCTCTCTCACACACACACACACACACACACACACACACACACACACACACACACACACACACACACGCACTCCAAGCACCCACACATCCGCCTCTGCACCTACCCTTCTTAAAATGTTTCTCTGCGTTTTCAAAATCTCTGGTGACTGAGTTATCGGAGTTGACCCATTCGGTAATTCTATATCCACTAAAATGGCACGGCTATGAAATTGCAAATTAATTTCCTCAGCAATTTAATCGCGTACTGATTTTTGGTTTCTGTGAATGTAGGTTAATCGTGCAATCAGTTGTATAACACATGCTGGTCAAATATTTGTTTTTACCAGAGGTTTTCTTCAATCATTATTTTCTTATCACACAAGACGGTTTTTTTGTTGTTTTTTTTTTGGGGGGGGGGGTTAAGCGGCCTAATTCTATCTTTACTAGGCCAACTTACGTTTTGGAACACTGAGTTGCGCTCGTGAGTGCGCCTGTACGCTCGAAATACTCTATCTTCATGTTTAGCACAGCTCTTAATGCGAGACAATGTTGTTTACACCTTGCGCGACGGATCGAAAGTTTTTTCTACTGCTGGGATTCGAACCCGGCTCTCCCGGTCCATGGTCCGAAGTGCTGACCACTAAACAACGGGGGAGGCGGTTCCTCATTACTTTACATTACAGGGAGCGTGTCTGTCATCCCTAGAGGTCTGCAATCTCAAGCCGCAAGCATTGCGTTTTTTTAAACTGTGACTCCTGCGACTGTGCATAATACAGGCAACTATGTCACAGTTGCAGAGTTTTCAGCGCTTCGGAGGCCCGACAGGAAGTGGGGGCAGTTTTTCGGCACGGTTTTGTCGCTGTTTCTGGACACTGTGTGAACTCTGCAACTGTGACAGAGTTGACTGTGCTTGCACGGCCGACTCTGTAAATTTTATTCACACTTCGGAAAGCTTTTTGTTGGGAGCTTAGATCTTTAAAGTGGTATGATGTCTAGACACTACCAAAACAGCCCAGAAAGATCTGTGAGCATGGAAATGGCAGCATTAGCTCCTAAAACTGGTATGATATTATACACTACCAAAACAGCTCAAAAAGATCTGTGAGCATGGAAATGGCAGCAT
This sequence comes from Batillaria attramentaria, assembly GCA_018292915.2. Lineage (NCBI taxonomy): Eukaryota > Metazoa > Mollusca > Gastropoda > Batillariidae > Batillaria > Batillaria attramentaria. The sequence continues at coordinate 171,610 of JACVVK020000153.1, forward strand.
TAGCTCCTAAAACTGGTATGATGTTATACACTACCAAAACAGCTCAGAAAGATCTGTGAGCATGGAAATGGCAGCATTAGCTCCTAAAACTGGTATGATGTTATACACTACCAAAACAGCTCAGAAAGATCTGTGAGCATGGAAATGGCAGCATTAGCTCCTAAAACTGGTATGATATTATACACTACCAAAACAGCTCAGAACGATCTGTGAGCATGGAAATGGCAGCATTAGCTCCTAAAAGCGGTATGATGTTATACACTACCAAAACAGCTCAGAACGGTCTGTGAGCATAACAATGGCAGCATTTGCTCCTTAAAATGGCATGATGCTAGACATTACCAAAACGGCCCAGAACAATCTGTGAGCATAAGCCCCTTAAAGTGGTATGATGTTATACACTACCAAAACAGCTCAGAAAGATCTGTGAGCATGAAAATGGTAGCTTTAGCCCCCATAAATTGGTATGATGTTAAACATACAAAAAAACAGCCCAGAACAATCTGTGAGCATAAAAAATGGTAGCATTAGTTAAAGTGGTCTGATGTCAGACATACCAAAACAGCTCAGAAAGATCTGTGAGCATGAAAATGGCAGCATTAGCTCCTAAAACTGGTATGATATTATACACTACCAAAACAGCTCAGAAAGATCTGTGAGCATGGAAATGGCAGCATTAGCTCCTAAAACTGGTATGATGTTATACACTACCAAAACAGCTCAGAAAGATATGTGAGCATGAAAATGGCAGCATTAGCTCCTAAAAGTGGTATGATGTTATACACTACCAAAACAGCTCAGAAAGATCTGTGAGCATGGAAATGGCAGCATTAGCTCCTAAAACTGGTATGATATTATACACTACCAAAACAGCTCAGAAAGATCTGTGAGCATGGAAATGGCAGCATTAGCTCCTAAAACTGGTATGATGTTATACACTACCAAAACAGCTCAGAAAGATATGTGAGCATGAAAATGGCAGCATTAGCTCCTAAAACTGGTATGATGTTATACACTACCAAAACAGCTCAGAAAGATCTGTGAGCATGGAAATGGCAGCATTAGCTCCTAAAACTGGTATGATGTTATACACTACCAAAACAGCTCAGAAAGATCTGTGAGCATGAAAATGGCAGCATTAGCTCCTTAAAATGGTATGATGTTTAGACACTAAAAAAAAAAAAAAAACCCAGCCCAGAACAATCTGTGAGCATAGAACAGTCGGAAGACGTATCTTTAAATTGCACGGCCGACTGTGGCATGATTGCAATTCATTCAACCAACGAAGCAGGGAGGTCCTCAATTCTCTCGTCGAATGGAAACCTGTCGCATTTCGGTTCTCCGGAAATGTCACAAGGCCGCGGACAAGCTGAGAGCCCTCAAGTCGGAATGGATCTGAAGGACGGACGAGCACTGGCATGCGCAGTGGTGCAGAAATCTAGCTCAGATCTCTCTCTCTCTCTCTCTCTCTCTCTCTCTCTCGTCTTTTGTTTCCAGTGTGTACTGGCTGTATTGAAAGCGAGCGACACGTGCTGTTTGAATGTCTTCTGTACACACAGCGCTGAAGGACAGGTTGAAAATTAATTTTTCTTGACTCTTGATTCTCTCTCTCTCTTAAATTTTTCTCCCTTTCTTTCCTAGTAGATAGTCTCTGTAGTATTAGCAACGGCAAGTTTGCAAACTGTCGAATTTCTGTCAAAACTTTTAACGTTGATAAATAACGTTTCATCATCATCATCATCATCGTCATCATCATCATCTCTCTCTCTCTCTCTCTGGGGAGCCGGGGTGGTCGAATGGTAGAGCGTTGGACTTCTGATGCTCGGGTCGTGAGTTCGTATCCCGGCTGGCGCCAAATATTTGTGCTAGCTTTTTCATCGTTGCCCCGTCATTGATATCACCCGTATGTGGTGGAAAAGGACGTTAAACCCCCAAACACCCACCTACCCATTCTCTCTCTCTCTCTCGTCATTTCCAGTGTGTACTGACTGTATGTAGGGGGGAGGGGGGGGGAGCAGCCCGAATTTCCCGAAAGGGACAATAAAGTACTATTTTTAAAAAAAAGTATGTTTGCGCGGCATATTGTATGCATCTACTACACTCTTAGACGTTGGAACACTTACGTAGCCGCGAATAAGTCCTTGCGGCTTGCACGGCTTGAAGCCTTAAAAACTCACTCACTCACTCACTCACTCGCTCACCTTCGTATCACCAGCGCACATTGCACAGTAGCACACAACAAAGGGAGTTTACCCGCCCTGATGACAACTCCTCGGCGAGCGAACATGACTTCCTGCCCAGAAGCCAGAATCGAATCAGGTCGCGCCGGCGCGCGCAGCAGGCGACTTGGTGCGAAAATGAGACCTTTATTCGATGTGACCGTTTCACTGTCGTAATGTTTCATGTGGACCTCTCGGTAACCTGATAATAAAGTAGTCTAGTACGGTGGCGTAGGAAGGTTTGTTTGTTTGTTTTTTTTCCCCCTTTTTTTTTTGGGGGGGGGGGAGGGGGGCGAGATGAAGGGGGGGGGGGGGGCGGGAGGATTGCAGTCTTTCAGGTACACGTATTTGTAGACTGTGACCGCACCAAGGATAAGGGTTGGGGATGGAGAACGTCCTCCCCCCTCCTACCCCCCCCCCCCCTTCATCCCCTTCCCTCGACCCCCTCCCTCGTCTCGCACTCACGTGCAAGAGTTTTAAGTGACGTTCCTTCAGTCGGCGTCTTTTTATTTTTATTTTTTTTACTTTGTTGTTATGGTATTTTAGTTTTGTTTGTTTGTTGTTTTGTTGTTGTTGTAGTTTCTTGTTTTTTGTTTGTTTGTTATTGGTTTTTTGTTGTTGTTGTCGTCAATTTTGGAGGCCCACATACGTGGTAACACCTGGGTCATCTGAGCTTATGTTTCATTTTTCGCCCACCATTTGCTAGAAATAAAACACCTGCCTGAGAAACATAGACCATCTCAACCGCCAAATGGCAAAGAGACTAACCACCCCCTCACCCTCCCCCCACCCGCACCCATCCACACACCCACACTAAAATCGATGGGAAGCCGGAGAAGCCAAACAAAACAAATATCACAGGTCAGCCGCTAGTCCGGGCACAGCCGGCGAACCGGGCCAACCTACGGATCTAGGTCATGCACGTGATACGCGGTCAATGTGTGAAGGCCGCGATATTCGAACAAGAACAAGTGTCTGGCCCCAGTCTGGATTCGAACTCACGACCTTAACATTGGAAGTCCAACTGACCTACTACATGTACCGCTCGGATACCCCGGCTCGCCAAAACTCGGGAAAGTTTGTAGTAAACTAACTCTCTCTCTTTCTCTTTCTCTCTCTCTCTCTCACACACACACACACACACACACACGCGCGCGCGCGCGCGCGCGCACACACACACACACACACACACACACACACACACACACACACACACACACACACACACACACACTAAACGATGAGTTTTTCTCCTTGAAAGTTGTCGAACAGTTTGGGGGTAGGTGGGTGGGTGTTTTGGGGGTTTAACGTCCTTTTCCACCACGGGGGCAACGGTGAAAAAGCCAGCACAAATATTTGGCCCCAGCCGGGATACGAACTCGCGACCCGAGCATTAAAAGTCCAACGCTCTACCATTCGGCCACCGCGGCTCCCCGGAAATGTTTCGGCTTATTTCCCGATTCCTAACGGCAGTAAGTGTGGTTAAGTCTCTTCATCTGCTTCACCGGCCCGCTCAGCTATGTCAAGCGATGAAAACATCTTTGTGTGATCGTTCAGCATTTTTGAGTTGTTGTACTTTACTTTTATTTATATTTATTCGCTTACAAAAGCGATATCTAAACTCGTTTACCACACACACACACACACACACACACACACACACACACACACACACACACACACACACACGAGGTCATCGAAGAGAGTGTGAGAGAGAGAGAGCCTTTATTTTACAATGGTAGAAGTTACAGGCATATTCATACCAGTTTTAAAACTTGCCGTTGCTACACTACATGAGCTAATACTACTGTTTTAAAAAAAGAGAAAAAAGAAGAAAAAAAAGGAGATACTAAGTAAGGACAGCACACACACACACACACACACACACACACACACACACACACACACACACACACACACACACACACACACAAACATTGTACCACATCACAGCCGGCTGGGGCCAAATATATGTGCTGGCTTTTTCATCGTTGCCCCGTCTTTGATATCACCGTATGTGGTGGAAAAGGACGTTAAACCCCCAAACACCCACCCACCCCGTACCACATCACACAGAGAGAGGGAGAGAGAGAGAGGGGGGGGGGTGTTAACGAATTAATAATTATTAAAGATATAAAAGGCACGCCACTTCCCACATTCAGCACCCACGTGACACTGGATCCTGCTGCCTTTGGGCAAAAATACGGAACGACGCAAAACCAAATTAATGCCACACAGGAAAGTCAGCCCCCATATATGCCAGGGCACTGAAACCTTTCGCAATCTAGGCCGTGCACGTGATACACAGGAAAGTGTGTGAAGGCCACGAAATCCTCGGCCGACCTACTCTTAATCAATAGTCCCGCTGATCCCGGCCCAAATCACTCTGGTGAAGAAGAAAGAAAAAAAAAAAAAACTGATGAAAGTGGGGCAGACACGTGTCCTCACAACAGAACGACCCTGAGTCTACAGACATTGATCTGGCCTAATCCCGACCGGGGGGGGGGGGGGGGGGTTGGGGGGGATTGGGGTGACTGAGTAGAACAGTCTGGTGCATGTCTCCGAGAAGTTAATTACCGGGGACACTTCTTAGATCTCTCCTGTGGCCCGACAGTCGATGCGAAGTCAGACGATGTAACTGTGTCTTTCAAGGACGTCTGCACTGGGGGAAACCCTAAAGTTTGTTTCTCTTTATTTTTCTTCTTCTTCTTCTTCGTCTTTTCTTTTTTTATTGTTACGTGGGGAGCCGGGGTGGTCGAATGGTAGAGCGTTGGACTTCTAATGCTCGGGTCGTGAGTTCGATCCCTGCTGGGGCCAAATATTTGTGCTGGCTTTTTCATCGTTGCCCCGTCTTTGATATCACCCTATGTGGTGGAAAAGGACGTTAAACTCCTAAATACCCACCCACCCTTACTGTCACGGTTACTCGAAGAACCACGTACACCGGCAGGCGTAAGGACACAAACTGACCGTGGGGTCATGTTTGGTGTTCATTTGGTGTACCCTGTTCGGCGAGTGTGCTAGTCTGTAGTGATTTTTTGCTGTCACAAAAAGCGTGATTTTCGTAATTTTTGTGTTATGTAGGTCAAGGTACATGCTAGGCGGACACAAAAAGAGGCAAGCTGCCAGTGAAGCTGGGACTTTTTGCACAGAGGTGGGACACAAATGATGCAAGCGGGTTTGTGTGAACTGCCTCTCTGGCCTAAGGAGAAAGTGGACGTGCATTACGCCAGTGAGGCTTGAGCGGAAAGGAGACATTCATTTTTTTTTTAACCCCTGTCAGGTGCGTGCCTTTGAATGGTCTGTTCATAGTAGTAACTGTTTCTAGACGGAAGCATTTTTAGGGGTGACTATGATGCCTGAGGCTAATAGGGGAATATATAGGCATTTTGAGGCCCTGTGTATTTGTGTCCTTCGCTCGGCACTGCTTATCTTTTAAGTTCTAAAATAAAACAAGAAGTGTGGACTTGGTGGTTAAAGTTTCAGCCTGTGGATCCGGAGGTATCGAGTTCGAATACCCTTGTTGGCAGAAATTTAGTCGGGGGTATTTCCTGTCGCTTTTTTTTTTGTTTTTTTTTCACAGTTCACCTTCATGCTGGCGTATCGCGTGTCTTTGGCGTTTGTAGATCTTATTGGTTGAATTTTGTTTCGTTTTGTTCCTAGACAGCGTGA
>JACVVK020000153.1:182500-192500 GCA_018292915.2 Batillaria attramentaria
TGCGCTGGGCGCGAAGGTGTAACAAGTTGAGGGGAAGGCACTGGAGGAAAGGAACCCGGTGGGTGGGGAGGGGGGCATCCCCGTACCAGGGGCCGACGCTACACTAGTGTAGCGTCGGCCCCTGGTACGGGGATGGGAGGGGGGGAGGTATGTGTGTGTGTGTGTGTGTGTGTGTGTGTGTGTGTGTGTGTGTGTGTGTGTGTGTGTGTGTGTTGACATACTTGTCACCACGAAGAGTCTCTACAGCTGACGACCCCTCCGGTCAATGTTAACAGCGGCACTTCACCGGACATGTTGATCGGCTAACAGTACCCGAGACTACTTTGATGAGATCACTGAATAGGTCCTGTGAGTCCCCGTGCAGTAAAGTGACACACAGTGACGCTCATGCGGTATAGTTCGCCCGTTGGAGGTGCAAATGTCTACCACGCATGCGCACAGGGGTGGGGGTGTGGGGTGCGAATGTACTCCAGTCGACCACTAGGAGGGACGATTGTATCCTGGCTACGCGTAAAGGTTTGCGGACGTACCCCGGATTTTAATCTCGTGAAGTGAAGTCACGTGTCCGCTAATTTCCTTTCGCAACTTTGATTTATGCAGCGCGTTTTCAGACGGAATATCGCCATAACATGGTCGAGATTTAGATGCATTTAGTTTTATATCAGTAGTGAGTGTGACCTTTTCATTCTACTGGTTCTTCTTCTTCTTCTTCTTCATAGACCACATAAATTATTTGTTTGTGTCCTGAGGACTAGGCGAAAGCCGAAACGTTGACCCGTGCCGTCCTTTGTGAAAGTTAAAGTGGTTTCTGTCCTTTTTATGCCGCTTTTATTTGTTTCATAGACCGGCCACAGTCATCAAACTGACCATTACTGTCGTGTGAAGGTGGTGTGCATTGGGTAGGAATAAGGCAGAGTTTATTTTTCATGGGTCGAAACGGGGGTGGGTTTGGGGTGCAGTGTAAAGGGGAGGGGGGGGGGTGTCCAGCTGCTGTTTCGCGTCTCCGGCATCGACCTGTCCGGCTACCGAAAGCGGTCCCCGGGGTAAGAACCCCCGACCGGCATAGCTCATGTGTGCGACATTCGAACTTGGCAATCGGCGTGAACGGCGGCAGCTATATGCTTGCGGTTCAACTTCGAATAGTGAGCAGGAGAATGGTGCGCAGTGTTTCAACTCCTTGCTGGGTCGGACGAAGAAGTCGTGTTGAATGGTTGTGTAATTGTGTTAATATCCGCAACTCCTCGGCAATGCCGAAGCCTGGTTCGTCTGCTTCGTCTCAGATTGGCCGGAAACGCGCCGTTTGCTGACCATAGCGCGGAAATCTCGCGAGAATTGACCAGTCAGAAGGTCATAGTACATTTTGCACTCCCTCCGGCGCAGCGAGTATATAACCGTCCCTCGTAATGGTCGACTGGAGTACACTTGCCCGCCCTGTGAATGACTGGTATACAATTGCCCCCCGCAACGGGCAAACTATACCAACTGACCCACAGTGACAACAGTTTAACAACCACACCGCTAAGTGACGAACCCTGTGAAGTGCAAGACGCGAATTGTGCTAATGACGTACTGTTCGCATCCAGGTCAGCCCGGAACGAGGCTCAAGTTAAGGTCGAAGAACTAGAAACAGCAAGAAAAAGGAAAAACAAGAACCACTTACCTTGCAAGATACATTTCACAGATAAACACGTCGATGTTTTGGCGTGTGACAAACAAATGACAGCTCTCATTTTTTTCACACATATAATTATGTACATGAGATTGCCTGGGCCCGTATGTAAAACTCGAGGTTAATTTAACACACGGCTACGGGCCTAACCCAGACTAGAACAAAAGAAACCCCAAAACAAAAATAAATTTTAAAAAGGAAGCGAAGAAAGAAAGGCAAAAATCCTTTTATAACGGCATAGGCACCTTGCTGGAATGGACCCGCTTCCTGATTTCCAAAAAAAAAAAAAAAAAAAAAATGGAACCTTACAGCTAGTTTAGTTCGAGGTTAGACTCTAACCCGGGGCTAAACTCCCTTACCCCGACTTATACACGCGGGCCCTGGATTTTGCAAGAGATACCGGCGTTTCTGAGACCGCTATAAAAATCGATTGGTCATTTGGTATATTTTGCGTGTTCCGACGATTTTTGCTGTCATGTAAATCCATATAATAATTAGCTGTTACACCGCATGACTTGGTTGAATACCGTCACTTCGACAAATCCCTCCCGCAGTACCTCACAGAGAAGCTCACTGCGTATGAAACATCCCGTTCACTTCGCTCATCTTCTGAGAAACTATTAAAAATACCCCGTGTCAGTCTGAAAACGTATGGCCAACGTTCCTTCAGTTACTCTGCTCCCCAAATCTGGAATTCACTGCCCGTCTCCCTTAGGAACCTCCCTACTCTGTCACAGTTCAAGGCACACCTTAAAACCTATCTGTTTCGGCAAGCTTCCACAAAATTTTTTACTGTATCCTCCCCTGTATTCCACGTCCGCCGTGTGTGTGTGTGTGTGTGTGTGTGTGTGTGTGTGTGTGTGTGTGTGCGCGTGTGTAGCGTGCACTGAGTGCTCTCTTGGGCAAATTTTCTGCGCCATATAAGAACAATTTATTATTATTATTATTATTATTATTAATACCCCATGACGCAGATCCGTCGCAGGGCCCGCATGTAAAAGTCCGGGTTAAGGAGTTTAGCCCCGGGTTAGAGTCTATCCTCGAACTAAACTAGCTCTAGGGTTAAATTTTCTGTTGTTTTTTGTTTTAAATCGGGAAGCGGGTCCATTCCACCATGGTGCCTAAGCCGTTAATGAAGGATTTTTGCCTTTCTTTCTTCGCTTCCTTTTAAAAAAAATTTAATTGTGTGTGTGTGTGTGTGTGTGTGTGTGTGTGTGTGTGTGTGTGTGTGTGTGTGTTTTCTTTTGTCCTAGTCTGGGTTAGGCCCGTAGCCGTGGGTTAAATTAACCTCGAGTTTTACATACGGGCCCTGAGCTTTAGCGGAGGGACGGATCGCCTCATGGAGCAAATACGAGTCGATATTCAACCAAGTTATGTGGTGTAACGGCTTTATCATCCTTTTTTTCTCTCATGTATAGTGCAGTGTGAGCGCTTATCCGACTAAAAGCTCCATAATAGGAAATTTGTCTTCGGCTTCACCGACAGGTAAACGATTAAACACACGAGACGAAACAAGGAGTGTGGCTTGTGAAATCTCTCTCTCTCTCTCTCTCTCTCTCTTTCTTTCTCCCTCCCTCTCTCTCGCTGCCCACCCCCCCCCCCACTCCCCCCCCACTGCCCCCTATTCTCCCCTTCCCCTCATGCTTCCAACTACAGCAGCACCAGAGTTAATAAATTACATAAAACACCGGTAATAGCCATTAGTAAAATCAGACTGAAAGAGTAAAACAGATAATAGACAACTCGTCAGAGGAATGACGTAATGACACAATGACGTAATTTCAGTGAAATATAAGCATGCACGCACCTCTATACTACAGAAAAGTGCGAGTAACGGCCGTTTTCTTGTGCACCGACAAACCAAAATTCAAGGACTTTTTCCAGTGCTGTTCACATTGGAAAAACTCGGTGCTTCTAGTGAACAGGATTTCGGTTTGTCGACATCAGTATGGGCCGGGTTTTGTTTTGTTTTTTGTTTTTCGTCAACGACAAAATGACTTGTGAAACTTGAATTAAGCTCTTCGGTTTAAAAGAGGTACCCATGACGCTTACTTCAGACGCGTTTCGATATCCGTCTGAGAGAAATCGTCATGAAAACGTTTGATTTGACCTAGCACCGGAAAGACACTCTCCGCCATCTTAGACCCACAAAGCAACGCACGCGTGCAAATCCCGCGGAGAACTTCCGGTGCTGTCAGTTCAAGACGGACACGCATCCATAAGCTGTCCTGGCCTTTATGTCAGGGCATGTGGCGTACTGACACCCTTGCTGTTCTGGGATTTTGACCCCGCAACATCCCTGTTCCGGGTCCGTCGCATCTCCAAGCCCCTACGACGCCGCCCAAATCTGGCTAACCGAGACCGGGTGGGTGTTGGGTGTTTGGGGGGTTTAACGTCCTTCTCCACCACATACGGGTGATATCAAAGACGGGGCAACGATGAAAAAGCCAGCACAAATATTTGGCCCCAGCCGGGATACGAACTCACGACCCGAGCATTAGAAGTCCAACGCTCTACCATTCGGCCACCCCGGCTCCCCTAACCGAGACCGAGCCGAGCTAAGTGATACCTCAGAAGAAAAAAACAACAAAAATACTCGGTGACAAGGAAACTGGACAGTTTCGAACAACTTTGATGTAGTCACCCCAGAAGCGGTGAAAACTGTCGCATTCACCAGCACTGTACATTTTTAGCCTGTTTAGAGATTATTGCCTGCGTGAGTTGTCCCCCGTGCATACACAGACCCGCAGCATGCATGCATTTTTTTTTTTATTTTTTTTTGGTGGCAGCTTTGTTCTCTGCCACGACAAATGCGTGCTTGTTGCGGCAAGGGAGACAACTCATAATCTCTAAACAGGCTGAAAATGTACTGTGCTGGTGAATGCGGGCTCTTAAGAGATAATTATGCGCAAACTGGAATCGTTTCATTCAGCCAAGAAAACTGTTCTGAAAATCTTTCGTGCTTCTGTAGGGTGGGTGGGTGTTTGGGGGTTTAACGTCCTTTTCCACCACATAGGGTGATATCAAAGACGGGGCAACGATGAAAAAGCCAGCACAAATATTTGGCCCCAGCCGGGATCGAACTCACGACCCGAGCATTAGAAGTCCAACGCTCTACCATTCGACCACCCCGGCTCCCCTCGTGCTTCTGTACTTCACTTATATTTCAGACGCCCGCTTAAAGTCAACGTTTAGACACAAGAGTATCATGTCTGCAGCCCAGGGCCCGCATGTAAAACTCGAGGTTAATTTAACCCACGGCTACGGGCCTAACCCAGACTAGGACGAAAGAAACCCCAAAACAAAATTAGATTTTAAAAAAAGGAAGCGAAGAAAGGGAGAAAAAAAATCCTTCTCTAACGGCTTAGGCACCGTGGTGGAATGGACCTGCTTCCTGGTTAAACAAACAAACAAACAAAACCCAGAAAATTTAACCCTAGAGCTAGTTCAGTTCGAGGTTAGACTTTAACCCGGGGCTAAAATCCCTAACCCCGACTTTTACATGCGGGCCCTGCCCTCATAATTGAGGGGGGGGGGGGAGCCGGGACATAGCCGAGTGGTAGAGCGTTGGAGCGTTGGCTCTGGCGAACTATTTGTGCTAGCCTTTTTTTGGCGCTGCCCCGTCTTTGATATCGCCCATACGTGGTGGAAAAGGACGTTAAATTCCCAAACACCCACCCTACAAACAGCCAGGACAAAATCGTCTCAAAATGTAAGGTGCGGATGTCTGTTTTGGGTGTTTTACCACATCCTGTCCATGACTAAGCAGCTTAGTCATGGACAGGATGTGGTAATAGACTGTAAACTACCGAGCTGCCTGCAATACAGAAAGACTGTCCGAAAACAGGAGTGTCTACCTTGGCGCAAATTGCGCCATTCCTCTTTGATGAGGGCGGCAGCTGAGTTTTCTTTCAGCAAGATGGGCAGGTGCTGGCGAGCGAACCCCTCTGCACTTTAATTGCCTGCGTCTCGCGCGGCCTGAGCAGAAATGGAGACGGGCAAAAATACGGTATTCGCCGTCTCATCTTTGCATCCTCCGGACAAAAATTACGCTATAAAACCAACTTTATTTGTCCGAATAAAAAAAAAACTATTACGTTCAATTTCTGTGGACACTTGCCAGGTTCGGTAGGAAATGCGACGTCTGTCTCTGGATAATAGATCTACTTTATGAGATTTTTTTTTTTTCTGGGTCATGTTGTTCTCCAAGCTAAAACGTCATTTCTCACCTACTCTTTTTTCGGAAAGGACGTTAAACTCCCAAACACCCACCCACCCACGCACCCACCCATCCACGCACATAACCACTCTATTTCTTTCTCCGTTTCAGACCAGTGTACAGAGGAACAGAGCGTGGCAGTCAACACCCCTCTGCACTTTAATTGCCTGCGTCTCGCGCGAAACGCCGTCTACGGTGGTCGTGGGCGCGTCTGTGGCGGTAGTGGTGGTGGTGGTGGTGACCTCGCGACAACAGCGACAACATGACGGCGGTGCTACGCGGCAATATAGCTGTGATGTGTGCGCAGGTCTACTCGCGATATGACGGCGGTCTGCTGAAGGTAAGCGCACTGGAAATGGTCGGAGCAGCACGTGTGGAATTATGATCACGTTTACGTTCCGGGCTGCAAACAAGGTGAGAGTTGTTGTTTAGAGTGCTAGGGGGGAAAAAACACAGGTGATATGTGTTATGTAGTATATTGTTATACTGTTTTCCGTGAAGTTTTGTCGTTTTCACTTGTTTGTTGCGGTGTAGTTCTGATGGAAATGTGGTAAGGAAGGTAAGAAAAAGTTATGGAAGGCACATCCTACACTTTATTCTTAAACTGGCAGTTAACTTAGTGTCATACCGTCATCAGCTTGTCTTGTCTTGTCTTGTCTTGTCTTGTCCAGCCCTGTCCCGTCTTGTCCCGTCCTGTCCCGTCCAGCCCTGTCCTGTCTTCTTGTCTTGTCCCGTCCTGTCCCCTGTCCCGTCTTGTCCCGTCTTGTCTCTTGTGCATGCTCGAGCCGTGAGTTCGAATCCCGGCGTGGGCCAAATATTTGCGCGGGCCTTTTCTCTTTACTTTGTCTTTGGTATCACCCATACGTGGTGGAAAAGGACGTTAAACTCCCAACCCCCCACCCACCTCCATATCTCCAGCTAACCAGCTAAATTCAATATTTCAGTGTTTTTGTGCACACCCGAGAAGTACTTTTCAAGGAATAATTATGACCATTCCAAAATGATACCCAGCGACGTCACTATTTCCTGGTGTCTCGTGTAGGATTTTATAGAACAAATTCTTGTCTTTAGGTTTTAAAAAAAATTAGATCAGTAGCTCCCATTTTCCCTTTCAAAATATCCACACACCAACAAATTTCAAAAGAATATCTCCCCCCCCCCCCCCCAATTCGCTGACAACTGCAACCCCAAACTCATTGTATATACGTTTGTGAGTCACTGATGCAATTTTTTTCCTCCAAATTTTGAAATGGGTTGGTGTCTTTTGTTCTAAAAATAGAAATAATGACCTCATTTGTCATGTTTGCCTGCACGCATTTGCCGGACAAAGGAACCCAGGATGCACAAAAGTCTAATCTGTCATTTGGTACCAAAATTAGCCGGTAGTATACTGACTGTGTTTCTGGGTTGATCTGGGAACGGTTTGTCTGCAGCCCTTAAGGCCTCGTCAAACGTAGAGTGTCTGCGAGGCACCCGCTTGTGTATCGCGCGGGGGGTTGCGGTCACACGTTGCAACACACTTTGGCTACCAGCTGCACCGCTAGCCCGGCGCTCCATCACACAAAACATGGTCAGCGGCGACTTGTTTGGCGTGGCGAGGAACAAAAATAGGACCGTGCTCTATTCACAGGCGTGTCGGTGTCGTCTCCGGGGAGTGCCCGCTGCAAGCGGATTTAATTGGCCCAGTGGGCATTTTCCCGCTGGTTGGCCCGTGTGACAACCCTATAGTAGTAGTGTCCTGCAGCGCTGCAACAGCTTCACTGTGTTGGAACATCAGATCGGGGTAGGGTTTTTTTTTTTTAAACTACTTTATTATCCCTTTCGGGAAATTCGCGTCGCCGCGGTGCAGCGCCACCCAATACCTATCCTATATTTTTACAATTTTGCTGGGGGAGGAAAGCCGGATAACCCGGGGAGAAACCCCCGATGGGCAGCCCGGCAGCCAGGAAAAAACCGGTATCACGTATCACAAGCTCGACCAAGGCTCGAACCCACTCTTCATCGCCATGACATTGGTGACTGCCGTTCAGTAGCGCAGTGGAAAAATCCGACGTGCTACCTATTAGGCCACCGCTCACCCCCCCCCCCCCCCCCTTTTTTTTTTCTTTTTTTCCCCCCATCTCAAAGCGCATTGAATACAAAATTCTCTGTTTTACGTACCAGTATCTCCGTGGATCTGCACTACAGTACCTCCAAGAACTCACTGTTGCCCGCACCCTTTCAGATCTTTACTTACCCTCCCAATCTCAGTCCCTCTTTGCCATTCATGATTCCCAGCTCCAGCGACAGCACCAACCAGATGCATCCCGCTGCTAGATCTTTCCGAAATTCTGGTCCCACTCTGTGGAACTCTTTACCTGAGCCTCTTCAGAAAGCTCCTTACACCCAGTCTTTGAGAAGAGCTTTAAAATAACATGTCTTCAACAGAGGCTAACTGTCAGCGCTAACAACAAGAAGCATTTATTTTCTGTTTCTTCTTTTTTCTGTTTCTTTAAGCCTAACGAGCATAAAATGCAACGCTGCACCTTCATGCTAATTTATCGAGCTCCCGATTACAAAAAAGCGTAGAAAACAAATAACAATTAGAACTATGTAAAACAAACATAAACACTAAGCGCATATACAGCAAATATGGTATGGTATGGTATGGTAGACTTCTCCTCGGTGCACATATCCCTCTCTACTGAAATGCTTACGGCGCCGCAGGGCTGGAGGACGAAGCAGTGAAAGCCTGCTGCCGCTACGCGCTACTTTACGTGCAAACCTCCACCCTGCTATTCACTCTTGTGCGTGCGACATTTTTTTTCTGTTTAGCACGACATCGGCCACAGCCTACTCTTCTTCGAAAGATGAACGTGGGATTTTTAGCGTGCATTTTGATGTATGTGCGTGCGTGTGTACGCAATAACATTAATGCAAGTTATCGTCTCCTATGCGCAGTAATAAACCGGTTGGCATCATGTGTCCAACTTTACATTTTGGTTTGGGTTTTGCACTTTGTGCAGGCACACTTAGACCGCGAAGTAGTCTTTGGTGCTTGCGCGGCTTTAAGCCCTTAAAAACCCACTCACTGAATCACTCACTCGCTCGCTTCATTGACAACTACCGCGCCATGGGCGTGGACATTAGATTGGACCTACAATCCGCCCGTACTCTATTGGTTAGTACTATATCCGGCAACGACGCCTGCCGGGCACATCCTGGGTACAGTCCTGAAAGAAGAAAGAAAAGAAAACATCACTCTAATCTATGGTGGGTTGCTCGTGGGAATTACTTCCCTTACTTCGGGGAGCGCGCGCGCGCGCGCGCGTGTGTGTGTGTGTGTGTGTGTGTGTGTGTGTGTGTGTGAGAGAGAGAGAGAGAGAGAGAGAGAGGGTGGGGGCTGTATTTCTAGAGTCCACAATAATGGATTACCAGCGGGGGGTGGGAAAGACCAAATTGAAAGAGCTTGGGAAAAGTAAGACTGTTTTTCTACAGGGAAAAGATGTCATTAGGGGAACAGGGGCGAAAGACAGTGTGATTTGTCCAAGGGATCTCGATCGACCTAAATGTAATGTGTCTAGCCAAATCGAGAGCCCCTAGATCGGCTCGTAGTACACGACAGGGTACCAGATCTAGGGTCCTTCGGCGAATTTAGCTTGAAATTAGATTGTTGAAACGTTATTTTTCGGGGTCTACTTTACTGAAACATATTTGGTTCTTTCTGACGACGACCACATTCACTTGCTCGTTGCCCCTCCACCTCCCCCCCCCCCCCAAAAAAAAAAAAAAAACACAAAAAAACCCGAACAAACAACAACAACAACAACAACAAAAACAAGAACAACAACAACCAAAAACCAAAAACCAAACCAAAAGAAAACAGAAAAAACAACAAGCAAAACACAACAACAACACAACAGCAACAACAACGACAACAACAATCACCAACGAAACAAAACAACAACAGTAACAACAACAGTAACAACAACAACAACAACAGAGCAAAGCCTCTCACTCCTAGTTTTTTTTTTAAATTGAACTTTAAATACCTGTCATGACAAACGTGAATACTACAGTACTACTACTACTACTAATAAATGGTATTGGTGGGCACGTTTCTTTGGAATAAC
>JACVVK020000153.1:197500-212500 GCA_018292915.2 Batillaria attramentaria
CGCGCTTGCCCGCGGACGCACGCACCCCCCCCCCTCCCCCTACACACACACACACACACACACACACACACACACACACACACATTATGCAAAGACCTTGGAATCAGAAAGACGCGTCACTCCTGCCCTCGTAAGAGAGACATATAGCGGGACAACGCGAAGAGTTGTCTGCCCACATTAGCGCGCATCCTAGATCTGGCCCCTATAGTGACAGCATGGCGGAAAGTGGAAAGCGATCACAAAAGCATGCAATTGTGTTCTGCGCCGAATTGTTCAAATAACAGACAAATATAAACGGGGAAATACTTCTTTTGGTATTCTTGTTGAAAAACAAACATTTTTTTTTCGCTTTCTTGTGAAAAAAAAGAAAAAGACCTCAAGTGGTACGTGTGCATGCAGTGTAAACTAACAGTAAACACACGCGGCTGACGCAGATACAGCGTAATTTTTTTCCCTGACAACTTTACAAATCACGGTGACTTAAATTGTGCTAGCGTCTACCTGCATCTAAATTGAGAACACACACACAGAACAAAATCATCCGGCTGAACTTCATTCTAACCATTGTAAAACCATATCACAACATAGAATCTGCTGGATCGTCGGTCGCAGATATGATTAATGCTGAGTTAGCAGGAAGTATTCAGCGGATGCGTCCATCTTTGGATCTCTCGCACATTCGATCTTTCTGTGTTCCGTACTAGTTTTACTTGAACACATCGAACGAAATGCACTGCGTAGCCTACGTACAGCAGTGAAAGCCAAACTAGATCTTTCGTTCGTCCTCCGGAACTTTGAGAGTACTTATGTTTTCCATAGGCCTAAAACACATGCGAAATATATGGGGGGAGACCACCTGGCAGTCGCTGACATCTTCGTTTTTGTTTATTTTCTTAAAATGTTTTACGGCGGCTAGTGTAGGGTTGGGTCAAACAACTGCGTAGATCTGCGGGATGCGCGCTACAACTCTTACGCGTTGTCCCTCAAAGGGAGGTAAGTGAACTATCTTTATGTTTCCAAGATCTTTGCATTATGCTTCTGAGTGTGAGTCAGTGGCAAAAACGAAACCCACTGAAATTCCCGCTTTCCACATGTCAAGTTGTAGAGACTCTTGCGAAAAGATACTGCATTTCGATGCAAAATAATTTCTAGACCATCCCAGAACATGCTGGTGCAGTAACGTCAGTAGATTACGTCACCTTGGAGAGATTTCGAGCCTTCCAGTAAGTTGAGGAATGTTCTAGATCTTACCTGTTCAGTTCGTAAGCAGCCCTGCACAGCGTTCTGGATTCTTCTTCTTTCATGAATTTGTTCTCCGCGCATATTCTGTTCATAAAGTATTGGAGTTGTAGTCTGTTGTATCCCGTATCATCTCTGCGAGTGCACGATGATGGCGACATAGCATAAGTAAAATACAACACCACGTCTCCAAACAGAGGAATTCCGAAAGAAAGTGGCGAGACACCCCCAAGAAAAAACAGCATCACGTCAATCAAACATGACGCACTTACTTTACGTCAGTGCGCGTGCGTCTCTTCTTCGATGTTTGTGAGGCGTGTGGCTTGCAGAGGAAATGTGCTGTGAGTACAAATTTTCGAGTCAACTGACGATAACGGCTGCAGTGAATTTTTCTAATTTTTTTGTATATTTTTTATGGCACCCCAGGCTCATTATCTATGTATAGTAGGAGCGATTTTGAGATCTAAAGTGTGTTCACCAGCACTTTCATCAGGTACGGCTTACGCCAAAAGTATAAAAGCGACAACCTCCAAAATTCACTTCGTTGAGAGTCCGTATTCATGCTATCTATGTCCAAAATATGGAGTGGTTTAGGTAAATATTACGCCTTTAAACGCCAGAAAGCCACTTTTTCTGAAAAGGGCGATAACTCGCAAATCATGTGTGCAATCGTATCTGGACCGGGCCTTCTATTCAACAATCTTGATTCATTTAGAAACCCCAAATTTGAAATCGATCGGTTCAGTATTTTTGGAGAAATAGGCATCTGAACTGGGTTCACATGCAATGTCAATTCAGGCTCGGTTTACATGAAAACTATAAGAGCGACCATTTTCTAGTAGTGACTCTGTTCAGAGTCCGTATTCAAGCTATCTACTGCCAAAAAATTGAGTGATTTAAGTAAATATTACGCCTGTACACGAAAGACAACCAACTTGTCTCAAAAGGGCGATAACTCCCAAATCACGTAAGCAATCATCACACGCTTGAATCGTCTAATGTAACATTTTGATATATTTGGATACCCCAAATTTGAAGCCATTCGGTTGAGTATTTTCGAAGAAACGGGCCCGGACACAATTCACACACACACACACACACACACACACACACACACACACACACGCACATCCACACAGACGGCACTCACTGAGGAGGAGAAGTGCGTTCGGAACAGCATACATGCCAGCATCGATGACGCAGGTTTTCTTACGTCATTGTCAGAGTTACACTTGCAAAATCGTCTCTGCGGGAGATCGGCAGTGACGTGCGTTTGTACCACAGATGCTTGCCTATGAACGTGGAAATTTTAGCCCGTCCTATTATGTTGTTTCCATTACTATGGAAACAACATAAAAAAGGCGAGAGAGAGAGAGAGAGAGAGATGATGATGATGATGATGATGATGATGATGATGAAACTTTATTACACAAGGATTGAGATATAGGTTCACGAGAACCTGTGTGGCAATCTGTCCTTGCTAAACTACAATAACATAAGATTATAAAAAAGACGAAGAGGAAAGAGAAAAAAAGCTAAATCAAAATACAAAACAAGCATATGCGTGCAAGAGAGAGAGAGAGAGAGAGGTGGGGGTGGGGTGGGGAGGGGGGACAAATAAGTAAGAATGTTGGAGGGGCATGAGGGATGAAAGATGCGAGAGTGATGGGGACGTGGACCAACGTTTGCTTGAGAGAGCGATTTTCTGACTTTCTCTCTGCATGAGTACTCCAGCTTTTCTCTACCTTAAAAAAAAATCTCTCAAGTGTGTATTTTGTAGCACAGATACAGTCACTTTTGTTTGAGTACATTTTTTTTAAAATTATACAAATATGGAACAAATATTCTTCCACATAATTTTTTTCTTTTAGAAGAAATATTCTTCCACAATTTTTTTTAAATAATAGAACATATATTTCTCCGTTTCATTTTTAACACTAAGCCACCCTCCACCACCTCCCTACCACCTCCTCACAAACCAGCTTATTTGTGTTCGTACTTATCGACTTGGCAGCTACGGTTTCTTTGTGGCATCATTTATTAGTGAGACTTAGTAGGGCTTCGTACGGAGAACTTCGTTGAGCAGCGTAACCCACTTGCATGTAAATTAGGCACGTTACGGGTACCATTAGCTAATCGCAGCGCGTTAGCAGCTCGCGGCCTCTGCCGTGTGAGCCTAATTTACATGTAAATGGGTTACGCTGCTCAACGAAGTCCTCTTTACGAAGTCCTACTAAATCTCACTATTATTATGACAATAATTGTCACATAAAGATGGACAATCAGGCACAGCCTATAGATCGCACCCCTTGGGCCGTATTGGGCAAACTGTACCAACTCAGCCACGCTCATTTAGTAGAGTTCGACTGTTTAGGTCGGCTTAGGGTTAGATATTAGGGTTAGGGTTAAGTTTAGATTTAGGGTTGGGGTTACCTTGTGGTAATGGTGCGGTCGCTATGTTGTTTAGACGGTCGCAGCTAGTGCATTTACAGCACGTGCAAATGACGCAAGGGGGGCGACCTATACGAACGCAGCCATACTACCAACAAATCATTCTCCACTATCACTGGACTCCAGAGTCCAGTCCCTTTTTGGCGGGTCGTGAAAATGTGACTGCTTACAGCCAGCGCCATTTTCAAAAATGGCGAAATTTTTTTAGAAAAGCGAAGACTTGTGTGTCATATGATTCGATTTGAAACGAAGTCTTGAATATCCGACCACTTTTGGTTTGGGCAAAATCTTTGCCAGCGGAAAATTATTGTTGCGCTTTGATGGCACTGTTTACGTGGTACACTGATCCAACAGGATGTGAGTAAACGGCAAGGGGGTTGCACTCTAACAGGCAAGGGTGTTGCACTCTACAGGCAAGTATTATTGCACGGTGCAGACGATCACGTACCTGCCTTGTGGTTGAATAAGAGACGATTACAAAAGCATACACACCCGTGCTCTAGGACTGAATGTGGTGTAGATCTGTCCATTCAGACAGAGACATGTTATGTATGTCTCTGATTCAGAAACACGCCTACTTTCACTCTGAAGAGAGCCTGCCATCACTTGCGCCATTGAGGATCCCTCTGGGTTCAAAGCTGGTCAAGGATGACATAGTGCGCGACCTTGTGTTTGAGAGCACCGAGACAATTTAGGCCCGTCACGGTAGCGCAGTGAGCGCCATTTCCCCACCGTGCACAGAGGTACTTTCCACTGAAAGACTCTGTGCCCCAGAGAGTGCACTATCACACCCCCATCCCCCTTTGCACCTCCACCTCCACCCACCCATCCCCTCCACCCCCCCGCCCCCCCTTCTCCCCAACTTCCTTTCCTTCCTCTCCTGTTCCTTTTCCTAATTACTTCATTATTTTTTTTATACTTTTGGGCGTCATTCGAGTTCCTTCTTCCGTTACCGCAAGACCACAGTGCCCCAGATCATAGGCTTCGTATTCTGAAATTTGCCGAGGGGTTGGATGGAGGGAAGGGAAAGCCGGAGGTCCCGTAGACAGAAATTGATCAGCAGCCCAGGAGCCAGGAAAAACAACCTGCGCCACCTACATCACGGGGGTGGTACGTCGTGGTTTGAAGTGGACCGACAAAGACAGCGATTTACGATGAGAAAGCACACATGATTGGCGAAATCTGAAAACTTTGCAGGTTTTTCTGCGGGGAAAAAATGGCTAAGAAAACTGATTTCTACAGAAAAAAAGGGGGGTGGGGGGGGGAAGTGGAAAGTCACTAGTAACATAGAGACTTTAACAGAGATACGGCACATGTAGTCTGTTTGTGTAACAGTATATAAATATGCCTGTTTTGAGAATGATCTGTGTTTGACTGTACTAAAATTGTTTGTAGGTTTTGTTCTACACCTGTTTGTTATTATTGTACTGTACCTTCCCCCTCCACCCCCCCCCCCCTCCTTGCCGTAAGATAGTCAGTCGGGTAGTCTCTCACGCTGTAGCACGTAACCCCCCCCCCCCCACACACACACACCCCTCCCCCCCTCCCCTTTTCCCCAAAAGTTGTGTAAAGCGCCTAGAGCTTGCCAAAAGGTAGGCGCCATAAAAGCCATTATCGTTGTTACATTTATTATTTTTATTATCATCATCATCATCATTATTATCAAACAACTTATGGAGATGACAGCGACATTGTGTGTGTGTGTGTGTGTGTGTGTGTGTGTGTGTGTGCGTGCGTGCGTGCGTGCGTGCGTGTATAGGCGTACGTGCGTGCATGTGCTTGCCTATACTTATGTGCGTGTTTGCGTGCGCGTCAGAGAAACGACAAGAAGCATATATGTACTTTACACGGAAACTGAACTGCCCGTGTCAGTATAAAGCAGCAGTGTTTCTACTTCACGACCTTTGTTTCCAGAGAAACGGGAAGTATTTATACACGAAACCGACAAATAAAAACAATTTTATTGCTCACGCCTCGATCATTATCGTCCTCTTGGCGTGCAGATGTTCTAATGTTTCTTTCGGGGTTGGAAAAGAAAGAAGCTCACGATCATTGTAAAGTGATCAACTTTGTGAATCCAGAAACGTAATTCCTGTTCGTGTTTTCGACGACAAGAGTGCCTGTCCCCAAACTTAACCCCGTCTCACGTTGCCGTCCCTGAAGTTAAAAAAAGGAGGGAAAACTTGGTCAAGAAAATAGCATTCGTCTCTACACCTGTACACAGTTACCCCAAGTCTGTGAATGATGTTCGGCCCCCGTAGTGTAGTGATTAGCACTTTGGACCATGGACCTGGAGACCCGGGTTCGAGTCCCAGCCGAGGCAAACGGGATTTTTCCAACCGCGGCGTTAACCGGCCGTATAATCATCCATATCATAAGACGTGTCATATCGAGGGAAGCACCCCCAAAGTCGCACCAGTGAAGTGGGTGAATCTCGGTTGTGTGGCAACAGCCTCCCCATTGGGCCCATAGCACACCCGCTCCGACCTAGTTCGGTTTGACTGTTGTTGTTGTTGTTGCAATCTCAATTTCTACTCAGTCGTGATGTGTGTGTGTGTGTGTGTGTGTGTGTGTGTGTGTGTGTGTGTGTGTGTGTGTGTGCTCTTTTACTTTTTAAAGTTGTTTTTACGTAGTGTATATGCACTTAGTGATTTTTTTTTTAAACTTCGGTTTTGGAATGTAAGGCGCCTAGAGCTCGTTCCCCGGGGATAGGCGCCCTATTATTATTATTATTATTATTATTATTACTGTAGGTAGGAGCCGACCTAGGTAGGAAAAAAATCCCGCTTGCCTGGGCCGGTTGTACGGCGTTTTCTGTTGGTTCAGATTCGAAAATGGAAACACTCCGGCGCTACTGCTAACGGCTTATAAGTTCTTTTTAGTCGGTGGCACCGGGAAAACGCCGTTCCATCTTTACTCAGCCAACGTACCTTTTGGAACAGTTTCGCCCCTTGATGAATAGTACAGCTCTTAATGCGATACAATTGCCTACTGCAAGTGAATTTTTCAGAATAGGCCTTATGGCAGCATGCCTCGAACACTTCATGGTTTTTTTTGTTGTTGTTGTTGTTTTTTAACGATTTGATGTCTTTTAAAAAAAAGGAGAGAAAAAAGAGACAAAAGACAGAGACAAAAGACCGCCCCCAAAATACAAAAAATCCCACAACAAAAACGAAAAACAAGGAAAAGAAAGAAATAAAGAAAATTTTAAAAGGCGGGGGTGGAGGAGGGTATAAAAAAAAAGAAGAAGAAAAAAAATGCGATCCAGTTGGTTGTTATCACTTTGTGCCAGCGGTTGAACATTCCAAGTCTACGACTTTTGTGACACTACTGAAGTGCCTAGTGTGGTACACGCGTCATCGAGTACGCATCTGTTGGCTCAGTACCAGCATTACAGACGCTGTCACTGTTCCCGGGTGTCTAAGTGGTTTGATGATAGATCCCACGAAAACAGCTACTCAGAACGACCGTCTGAGCATACAAATGGCAGCTTTGGCCCCTTTAATACCCGTGTAATATGAAGGCGGTAGATAAATGAGCTTTGGCCCCTTTATTACCCGTGTAATATGAAGGCGGTAGATACATGAGCTTTGGCCCCTTTAATACCCGTGTAATATGAAGGCGGTAGATAAATGAGCTTTGGCCACTTTAATACCCGTGTAATATGAAGGCGGTAGATAAATGAGCTTTGGCCCCTTTAATACCCGTGTAATATGAAGGCGGTAGATAAATGAGCTTTGGCCCCTTTAATACCCCCGTGTAATATGAAGGCGGTAGATAAATGAGTACGTAAACTGGCAGTTACGACTGAAAAACGAGTCTAGACGGCATTTTATTGTTGTTGTTTTTTTGTCGTTGTTTTTTTGTTTTTTGTTGTTTTGTTTGGTTTTTTTTGGTTGTTTTTTTTTTTTTTTTTTTTTTTGCCGTGAAATATAGGCCTATTTGTTTTCCTCGAACTTGATGCCGCTCATTGGCCACGGAAAGACGCACGCGCTGTGTGCATACTGATATGGTTCATCTATCTATTTGATTTATATCATCTTTCTTTTTGCGACAGCACGCAAGAAACATTCTCTTTGATCGGGCGTCAAGTTAGGTGTCGATAACAGTTGACAATACCACCGATGATAATTCATTGGGTCAACCGACTGTTCATCTCCTCCGAGAGAAACTTTTCATGTAAGCTCAGAATAACAAAAGTTTCAAAACATGTACAGACGACACCAGACAAGACAAATAAATTTAATTTGATATTTTTTTCAACGAGACGCAGTCACACGGCATACGAAATTTCCTGGATTTATGTGTTTTGCAAGACAATGCTTTTGGTTTGACTTGTTGTTGTTGTTGTTGTTGTTGTTGTTGCAATCTCTCTTTAATAATAATAAATACTAATAATAATGAACTGTACTTACATAGCGCAAAATTCTCACAGAGTGACTCAGTGCGCGTACTCCCGCACTCATACACACACACACACACACACACACACACACACACACACACACACACACACACACACAGCAGCTGAATCAGGATGAGGTAGGTGGGCTTAGTCGAAAGCCAGCCGGAACAGATGCGTTTTCAAGTAAGACTTGAAACGATCTATGTCCGACTGGTCTCTCAGGCCGGCAGGTAGTGCGTTCCAGAGTGACGGGGCAGCAAAGCTAAACGCGCGCTCGCCAACTGTTTTGAGACAGCTTCGTTCTTCTGCTGACTCTCGGAAACTCCGTAAACTCTCGGAAAAGCCTGAGACGCTTCCTTATATATAACTGCACGTGCTGCGCAGACCAGGCACCTGAAAGCCAAGCAGAGATCCTCTGACGTTGCCCAAAGCTAAGCAAAACAGCCCTTACACACTCCAAAGACGCTCGCCCCGCCAAGCAGCCAAAGGCACACGCCAGGAACAACTTGTCCTTAAGGGCCAAAAGCCATAGGACGTAAAGCAAGCTAATGATGATGATGATCGCTCGGGTATTCTGCACAACCCTCGAGGACACGGTACGAAAGAAAGTGAGGTTATTTTTTTTTTCTGAACGACACAGCCTCACAGCGGCCTCCTAAACTCATAGTTATTCTTTTCGTAAACTTTACTACAGCCATTTATTCCGGTTTTCCAGTACGCATGCCCGAGTATATTGAACGACCCCACCCGTGTCAATCAGCCCTTGGCTAATGAAACGTTTCTGCGCATGTTTTGTGCCCTACTCTGTCTTGCTTAAATTGCACAGTTTAAAGATCTAAGCTCCCAACAAAAAGCTTTCCGAAGTGTGACAACAATTTTACGGAGTTGACCGTGCAAGCACAGTCAACTCTGTCACAGTTGCAGAGTTTTCAGCGTCCCTGAAACCCCACTAAAAGCTAAGGGCTGCCTGATTTCACAGCTCAGTTTGCGTTTTGACACTGAGCGAGAAAGATCGTGCAGCACTCAACATCCGCTAGACACTGTAGCGATATCCGATGTGTCTCACTTGCTGACCAAAAGCCAAATAATGTCACGGCGAACTCGTGCTCTGGTTTTATAACGGTCCCCGAAGCGCTGAAAACTCTGCAACTGTGACAGAGTTGCCTGGATTGTGCACAGTCAAAGGAGTCGCAGTTTCAAAGAACGCAACGTTTGCGGCTTTTTGCTGAGATTGCAGACCTTTAAACCGAACTAGGCCAACACTTTTTTGTGCTTGCAAATCGCTTTGGTGGAAACCAATAAGCTTTTCCCGTGCCACGTCTGGAAACTAACTTGACAGGCAATTTTTCTTTGTAAAAGGGTTTGAAAGTAGAGTTACAGGTCTGCAATTTCAACAAAAAGCCGCAAACATTGTGTTTTTCAAAACCTGCCACTGTGCATAATGCAAGCAACTCTGCCACACTTGCAGAGTCGCCGGCGCTTCGGAGACCCAGAGCGTGAATTTGCGGTGACTAAATTTATTGTGATTTTGGTCAGTGAGCGAGACAACCCTGTTCTGGAACCGTCGCTTCTCTAGGCACCTGCGGCGACGTCCAAACAAATCAGGCTAACCGAGACCGAGCCGAGCGACGTGACACGTATGAAGTAAAAAACAAAAATACTCGGTGACAAGGAAAGTGGACAGTTGCGAACAACTTTGAGGTCCCCGTGTTATTTCACAGTGTGCACGGAAGCGGTGAAAACTGTCGCATTCACCAGGACAGTACATTCTCAGCCTGTTTAGAGATAATTGCCTGCATGAGTTGTACCCCGTGCATACACAGACCCGCAGCAAGCATGCATTTTTCGTGGGAGCCTTATGCTCTGCCACGAAAAATGCGTGCTTGTTGCGACAAGGGAGACAACTCATGCAGGCAATACTCTCTAAACAGGTTGAAAATGTACTGTGCTGGTGAATGCGACAGTTTTCATCGTTTCCGTGCACACTGTGAAATAACACTGGGACCTCCAAGTTGTTCGCAACTGTCCACTTTCCGTGTCACTGAGTATTTTTGTTTTTTCCTTCTTATGTATCACTTAGCTAGGCTCGGTCTCGGTTAGCCCGATTTGGCCGTCGTCGGAGGGGCCTAGAGAAGCGACGGTCCCGGGGGACAGGGTTGTGAGCTGTGTGACACATCGCTGCAGCGTCTAGCGGGTGTCGCGTGCTGCACGAGCAGACCAGTCACTCCGATCTTTCTCGCTCAGTGTAGCTGAGCTGTGAAATGAGTGGCGCGTTTTACAGAGCGAGGAAAACAAGCCCCTTCGTAGCGGGAGAGCAGCTAGGCGTTTTATAGGTCAAGGCGACTTAGCCCCTAGCCGAGGAAAGTTAGACCCTCGCAGGAGGTGCTACATTCGCTAGGCAGGATGGCGGCTGTACGCATGGTGCGACTCGATGATGGCTTTTTTTTTTTCTTTCTTTTTTCAATTTTGTAGTGAAGGAATCAAGATGGAGGCGTCTGCAGAAATATATGTTATTCTTTTTACTTTTTGTCTGTATTGTTGACTTTCTTGCGAATTAAGCTTTGAATAACAATGTAATCGAGTCGATACCGGTGTGGTACACATGTCAACGCGCGTCGCACACAATCTTCCGCCATCTTGAAATGGGTAGATACAGCTAGCTTCCGGCTGTGACCGTTTCGTAGTCCGCTCGCCTCGCTATTCTAGCTCGCCTCGGTCTGTAAAACGCACGTCAGGCTGCCCGTGGCTTTTATAGGGGTTTTGGAGACGCTGAAAACTGTGTAACTGTGACAAAGTTGAATGTGCATTTTGCACACTCGGATAGTTGTTGTTGTTGTTGTTGTTGTTGTTGTTGTGTGTGTGTGTGTGTGTGTGTGTGTGTGTGTGTGTGTGTGTGTGTGTGTGTTTAAAACACACTGTTTGCAGCTTTTCGTTGAGATATCAGACCTTTAAGCCAATTCAGGATGACTGGAATGAAAAAGGGGATCGCGTTCAACGGACTCCCAACGCAATCCTGCGTGCACGCCCCACTGTCCGCATGGATGCGTGGTGCACATCAGATGCAGCCAGATTTGATATTAATCAGTCACACCCTCTACACAGCCACCAGCTTGAAAAAATGAGTTTTGACAACAACAAAAAAATGCCACGCCGAGGCGGTGGGGAAATCCAATCCTAGACATTTTTCATTCCTATCGTGGGTGTTTGGGAGTTTAACGTCCTTTAACACCACATAAGGGTGATATCAAAGACGGGGGTAACGATGAAAAAGCCAGCACAAATATTTGACCCAAGCCGGGATACGAACTCACGACCCGAGCATTAGAAGTCCAACGCTCTACCATTCGGCCACCCCGGCCCCCCCTCATTCCTAGCGACTCTTCCATCCCCTCTTTGGTATCTGTTCTATAGAAACACCACCGGCTGATGTATTTTGAAGGAACAAACGTGTTTTCACTTTAAAGTTCGCTGTAAAATTATTTTGTCCGGAAAAAAAAAAATGAGCCGGTGATGTTACCCACAGGGACCCACGCCGCTCTCCGGGCTGTCGCTTGTAACCAAGAAACTGAGGGGACTGGCCGGTGAGCCAGCAGTATGATGGAGGATGGGAACAACTCGTCATGCCTTAAGCTGAGCTTAGTTGCCTCCTTTGAGCTGCCGTACACTGCAACGAGGGAAGCACGTGTAGTTTTATATGACTTCAGTAGCCCATTGACGTCATTTGATAAAGAAGACCATTACGTCAATTTCTTTCATCTTGATATCACCCCTTTTAATAATAATAATAATAATAATTGTATAGGCGCTTTACCCAGTTTCATGAATCGGCTCAAAGTGCCGCGAACTGAACCCAACACGCACGCTCACGTGAATCACACGCATTCTCTCACACACTGGACATTAACACATTACAATCACGTGGTGCGACGGGTCAGCTTAGCTATTTAAATTTCGAACTTTAGACTTGCATTTATTTTTCAGATTTGGTGGGCTGAACATTTCCAAAGCAGCAACATTTTCCCATAGAATAGAATTCCACCACATAGGGTGATATCAAAGACGGGGCAAGGATGAAAAAGCCAGCACAAATATTTGGCCCCAGCCGGGATCGAACTCACGACCCGAGCATTAGAAGTCCATTCGACCACCTCGGCTTCCCATCTTTTGACTTGACTTGACTTCTGCAAAATAACTCAAGAACGGGTAAACCAGTCGACACCATACTGTGTTTTGCCAATACACGAGTACACGGGCGGGGCTGTGCCCTCGGGGCTTGCCCAGTGGGGTCGACAACCGTATTTTCCGGAAGTAATTGCGAGTCTCCGATGGCATTACTTTGACTAATTCCCTTTCGTTCACGTACGCGTTCTGTTGCTTACACTGGAGAACGCCCCGGCTGTTGGATGTCGATTAGTCATTGTTTATTTGACCATACTCTGCGTCCAGGTCGTCACTGACTATTGATGTGTCTGTTGTCTCAGCTGGGTGTGCCCTCTGCACTGGGAATATAACTGTGGGACATGGGAATGTTACGCGTGGAGATATGTTTGGAGAGCCCGAGGTTAACGATGACACACAGGCGAACAACTCCTCACGTAGCGAGTTCTTGTAGACTGCTTAAGGTCCCTTTCACTCACAGAGGACACGTGAGTGCGTAGAAAAGTGTAAACCGTGTGGACACCTGGTGTGTGTGCACGAGAGAAGCTTTTATTTTCGAAGCTTGAAAGTGCAGTTTAACACCAGAGAAGTGCTGTAATAAACTCCACTCGGTTATAACCTTTCTACGCGCTCACGTGTCTTCTGTGAGTGAAAGAGACACAAGCAGTCCACAAGAACTCGCTACGTGAGGAAGTGTTCGCCTGTGTGTTACCGTTAGCCTCGATAAGACGACGGGCTCTTCAACACATCTCCACACGTAACAGGGAAATTCACTTTACTTAGAGCCGGTAATATGAGCGCAATCACTGTTCGACATGGTTCCCGTTCTACGTGATTGTCGTATAAGACAGTCTTCTAGATAACTGGTTTTCAAGAGAATTGCTCAGTACACCGTCATGTCTTTTGAAGAGAATTGTTCAGTAGATTTTCGTGTCTTTTGAAGAGAATTGCTCAGTATACTATCGTGTCTTTTGAAGAGAATTGTTCAGTACACTTTCGTGTCTTTTGAAGAGAATTGCTCAGTACACCGTCATGTCTTTCGAAGTCTCCCCCCCCCCCCCCCAAAAAAAAACAACAAACAAACAAACAAAAAAAAACCAAAAAACACACACACACACACACACAAACAAACAAACAAACAACACACACACACACACACACACACACACACACACACACACACACACACTTTATGCATAATATCATTAATTACTTAATGAATAAAATAATTAGATAAGTAATTATTTAAAGAATAAAGAATAAAAAATAAAGAAAATAATATTTGGGGAAAAAAAAACGTGAAAAATGAATAGGGAATGGAATTTTGTTTCTTGTTTTTTGAATGGAACTTGGGTTCAGTGGGTAAACCTACAGCTGTGGTGTGCTGTGTTTCAGATGTACCCCGGGTGTCACAACGTGACGTACTCAGACCCCGGGAACGACTCGGGCCTACCTCACTATGAACAGTGTGAAGCTTATACCTCGTCCATGGGCCGAACAGGGGACTACATCGTGGGAACCTGCCTCATCTTCATCAGTGAGTCTCTCTCTGTCCCTGTCTCTGTCGGTCCACCTCTCTCTCTCTCTTGCTAGCAGGGGAGCCGGGGTGGCCGAATGGTAGAGCGTTGGACTCTCAATGCTCGGGTCGTGAGTTCGAATCCCGTCGGCTGGGGCCAAATATTTGTACTGGCCTTTTTTTCTCGTTGCCCCGTCTTTGATATCACCCTTATGTGGTGGAAAAAGACGTTAAACTCTCAAACACCCACCCACCCTCTTGCTAGCAAGGACAGATAGTAGGAGAGACCCGTGCGTCTATTATCTCATCCTTGGAAAATAAAGTTTCTGTCAGTCAGTCAGTCAGTCAGTCTCTCTCTCTCTCTCTCTCTCTCTCTCTCTCTCTCTCTCCCCCTCTCTCTCTCTCTCTCTCTCTCCGTCCGGCGGTCCGTCTGTACGTCCGTCTGCCTGCCTGTCTGTCTGTCTGTCGGTCGGTCGGTCGGTTGGTCTGTCCGTCCGTCCAACGGTCCATGTGTCTGTCTTTCTGTCCGCCTGTAGGTCCATCGGATTGTCCGACGTTTCCCCCCCCCCCCCCCCCCCCCCCCCACGACCCGTTCGGCTTAAGGTGACCATCCTCTCTTTTATAGATATATGATTTTTCCCCCTTTCTTTCTTGTTTTTATAAGGGGAGGGGGTGTACCATGGGTGTCGGTGGTGGGTTTTACGCCCGTTTGCCGAAACAGAATGTGTGTGTGTGTGTGTGTGTGTGTGTGTGTGTGTGTGTGTGTGTTCATTCCCCGTTACGAGGTTACTATAGTGACACCGTGTAGCCTACATCTCCCCGCCCAAACCGTGTAACCCCATCCTTCTCTGTAACAGCACCTGAGGCCTCCCTCACACTGTCCACGTTAATTTTACGCGGACTTCTCCGAGAGCTGCAGGCTGTTTGCGCGGACGAGGACACGTGGCCATCGTGTAGGCGAGCGTTTCCTTGACACACTTTTACACCACGAATAACAAGAGACACAACAACTAGGAGAGGAAACAGGGACAGACGTGACACGTGTGGGGCAAAATAATCAGCGTTGGACAAAAAAAGAAAACAATAGAATAAAAATAAAAGGAAAGAGCTTGAATTACGTGTATGTATTGTTAGGCGTTTTATATTATTCCGCCTTCAGTTGGATGTTCGTAGGGGTAAGGGGGAGGGGAAGGGGGCGTGAGGGTTGGGGGGGGGGGGGCTGGGGGGGGGG